>PVIA01015006.1:0-24404 GCA_004024845.1 Tonatia bakeri | reverse complement strand
CTGGGGAGGGGACGGGGTCAAGCGAGTAGGACAATACGTTTGTGGGAGTGAAAGGAACGCTGGGTCTCAGCACATCAGTGGGTCAGACAGTGTGAGACCAGACACATCCAGACACTGAGAGTGGCCTGGGGATCGTCCCAGCTGAACACAAGCCATGAGAGGACTCTAAGGAACATTAATACTTTGCCATAAAACACAATGTATACAATAAAGTGAGTTTAAAAAGGTAGACTCACTGTTCTGCATCTGGATGATCTGACCCAGGCAGAGCACTGGAAGAGAAACTGTGGTGAGAAAAACGCCCAGCGCCCGGCCTCCTCCTGGGGCTGCACTCAGGGACCCTGATGGAGGCAGGGCTCAGCCCCCCAGAATGTCCAGCTCCCTACTCAGCATTACCTCTGAACACAGCCCTTCTTCTTGCTCTGAGTCTCAAGAAAGCCCCAGTCCCCTCTCCCAAAAAAACGCTCAGTATAAACCTATCCCCATGCTCAGGTACCTGCTTCTAGGACTGAACATTCTGTGGTCACACTTTGGTTTGGACCAGAGCTGAAGGGTCAAACCCCTCGGAAGGACTATGAGTCTCTTCGACTAGAGTCAGGACTCAAATGTGATGGAGACACCTCCCCAGGCTCCCACCCCCTCTGTCCCAAGACATTATCCCTCCATTCCAGCACTCACCCAAGACCAGGAGGGAGCTGGGATAGCGGCCCATGGCCAGACCTGCAGCTGTTCTGTCCTGGAACTGGAGAATGAAGGACAGAGCCTGCAGCTGACACAGTGGACAGGAAGTGTGGGTCTGGGGTTTTCTCAGGTCTGTTACATCAACGTCCTCCTGCAAAGGGGAAAAGCTAATTCCAGACAGTTCTCAGTGCAGGTTGGGTATGTCATGTCAGAGTAACCGACAGAGACTGGTGGGAGCTGCACCAGTGAGGCAGATGGCACCCGTGTGCGGGGCTCACTCAGCAGGAATGGGGTCACTAGGTGGCCTGTCTGCAGGACCCGGGAGCACTCTCTAGGGAATGATCTTGTTTCTGAAGCTTCAGTCTCAGCTTCGTGGTGACCTCAGGGGCCCCTCGGGTTAAAGACAGGCTAGATTTGGGGTCAGAAGTGGGACTAGAACTTGTACTTTGGGAATGTGTCCTCTGTACCTGTCTTTCTTTTTGTTGGGCCATTTTCCATGGTTTTCCCTGCAGACGGAACTGATGAACAAGGACATGAGGAAGTGTCCTGACAATTCCCGCATCCTCCCCACAACTCATCCTGCCCCCTGGCAGCCTCACCCCATTGCAAACCTGTGCTTTCTGTCCTCACTGAGAGTGAAAAGCAAGGGGAGATCAGTAAACATGTATTTATATCTGTCTTCCCTCCAGTTCCTGGATTATTATTTACTCAAATTGCTACTTTTAATTTAAAGTGATACGGAAGCTCACAGTTACATGGTGAACACAGGACTGGATTGGGGAAGGGGACGTGGTGGGCAGTGTCCACTTCTCTCCCCTTTGGTTTGGGGACTGTCCCCAGCTGCTTCCGTTTTCCTCCCAGCATCCATCCTTTTTGGGAGGGAGTCTTGGGACTGAGTTCCTACACAATTCTTAAGGGAATAAAGCAGCATTGAGAGTTCAAGCTGTCGTGTGGCATACGGTCTTTTATTTTCTGAGGAGCTGTTGGTTCTTCCCATTGCATTGCAGCCAACACTGCCTTTATGGGAACGTAAAGAGGGAAGAGGCTGTGAAGTCACACTCCATGTGGTATCCTGGAGCTGAGTACTCCCTAGGCTGCAGTCTGTGGGGCAGGAGACAAAAAATGCTGGCCCTGAGGCCTCTCCTGATGCTCATGGGCCACAGATCCACCAAGTTTCCTAGAACTTCCAGCACCCACATGAAGACAAGAGCCCTTAGCAGCCCTCTCCTGAGTGTGGGGGAGGGGAGGATGGGTTGCTGGATTGTTTCTGTTCTCTAAATGATGTTGAGAAGGCAGCACTCTGGTGAGCCTTGTGTTTAAGGCAGAAAGGCCCCAACTTGTCCAGAGTAGGTGCGGGGTTTACCTGTGATGCTTCCTGACACAATGGAAAACAGTATGGAGGATCTTCGAAAACTTGAAAATACAGTCCAATCATAGCATTCAGCAATTTTTTTTCTTGGTGTATATCCAAGGGAAGTGAAAGCAGGATACCCAAGAGATAAAACTACTACCATGTTTACTGCAGCATTATTCACAGTAGCCAAGCTATGGAATCCACCTAGGTGCCCATCGACGGATGAAGAAGATACACACAGCCCTGGCTGGTGTGGCTCAGGAGATTGGGTGCTGGCCTGTGCAGCAAGGGCTTGCTGGTTCCATTCCCAGTCAGGACACATGCCTGGGGTGCAAACCAGGTCCCCAGTTGGGGGAGCATGAGAGGCAACCACACATTGATGTTTCTCTCCCTCTCTTTCTCTCTCTCTTGCCATCACTCTAAAAATAAATAAATAAAATCTGACAAACAGAAAGTAGATAAAATAATATTATACGTCCATTTACATTTTTTCACATATTATTTTTTCATTCAGAAAACTAGAAATGAACAAAAATCCCTCCGATATGTGGGGTGACACAGAGAAGGGAATAGATTCAAGTGGTCATCTTTGATTGTACCATTCTAGGCCTTCTCTCTTCTGCAACCTGAAAATATTCTCCATATTCAAGACACAATTAAATCATAAAAGATGAAAAAACAGACTCTGATATGAATATAAACAAATAAAAATAAATATGAGTGTGTTGATATTCAACCACCACAGGTACATGGTAAACCCCCACCCCTCAAAAAAGGAAATGTATGAATTTGCTAAGAATTGGGTTTTCAAAAAAGGGACACAGGTACAACATAAGTTAACCTGCAATGTTACCCCATGTGGGAGATACCTGTGTGGATGGACATGGTGTATCCTCCCTGATAGTAAATGGTCCATACAGAAAAAAATCACAAAATCCCAGGAGCCCTGATTTCGTGTAACCCCAGGTAACCCTTTCTAAATACTGTTCCCAGTAAAAGGGACCTGAGACCGTGGGGGCCCCTGGTCCAGGGAAGGAGCACAGATGGGCTTGGACTCCCTGTCAATCCATAAAGTGCAGTCGGGCCCAGCTAAACACTGCGGGTGTCTCAGGAAGTGCAGCACGAAAGGACCTTCTACAGGCGAGTTTGGGGAGCTGGGCTGCTTCTCACAGGGAGGGGGCCCTGCTCCCAGCAGGACACAGGCCCTTGCAGGCAGTACGCCTGCCCTGGAGGAGCCCCTCCCTCCCAGAGACTGTCTCAGATCGGAGCAGAGAGGGGGCTGGCACTTGCCTGGAGAGGAGGAGCCTCAGGGAGAGCCAAGAGAGCCTCCCCTCCTCGTGTGCTGTCCCTGCGGGGACAGGGGAGAGCCAGAGAGTCCCTGCCCAGCCCTGCTCTGCAGGAGACCAGGTGACTGGTTTGTCCTGTCCTGCATCCCAGCCGCAGGGGACCCAGCACAGGTGCAGCACAGTCACCCACACAGTGTCTCAGAATCAAGCCCTGTCACCCCACACCAAGCCCATGGGGCGCCCCGCTGGGCAACCTACTCTGGTGGGCGAGTTTGGGTGAAGGGTCAGGAGGTGGGTCAGAGCTTCATAAGAAAACCTCTGCCCTGGCTTCCAAACTTCGGGGGCATCCTGAGACCCCAGAGTGTGGGACACCAGGTTCCTGAGATCCCTCTCACTGCTATGACAAATGTGCCCCAGTGTGGTGGCTCAGAGCCCCGGGGATATGTTATCTGAGGATGTGGGAGGTCGGGAGTCTGAAAGGGCTGACCTTGAGGTGTCTACAGGGCTGCCTTCTCTCCTGGAGGCTCCGGGAGAGCCCCTCCCTTGTATTCCAGCGTCTAGATACTCCACATTCTGTGACATGCAAGCCCTTGCTCCCTTGTCTTCAAAGCCAGTGGGTCCTTCTCAGGAGGCATCACTGGGACCCAGTGTCTGCTTCCTCCTCCACCTTTGAGGAGCCTGTGATGCCCTTGACCTTTGGGAGTCACGCAGTCCTGGGGGCCCATGTACCAGTGTTCACGTCCCTGCTCTCACTTCCCTGCATGGGAGCCCGACCTGGGGCTGCTGGATGGAGGGAGATTCCCTGTTCAGGTTCTGAGGAGCAGCCCTGCAGATCCGCTCAGAGGCTGCACCACTTTGCGTCACCACCAGGGGGCCCAGGGGCTCCCGCTCCTCCACAGCCTTGCCACACTCGCTGTTTTTAGATTATTTTGTTTAATTTATTTATCGAGTACAGATGACATGTATTATTTGAAGGGCACAGCATAGGGGTTAAACATTTACATACCTGATGAAATGATCCCCCCAGTAAGTCTAGTGCCCACCATTTAAAAATGATTTCAGCAATAGTTGTACTAAGGAGTGAGAGGTGATGTCTCACTGTGGTTTTCGCTGAAGTTCCTTCTCTGGATTTTAGATCCAAGTCAGCTGGGAGCCCAGAGGACAGATGCAGGAGGCAGAGACCATTCCAGGAACAGAGGTGGGTGGGGAGGGGCCCAGAGCAGGTGCAGTTCCACAGGTGACAGTGTGGGTGAGACCTCCATCTTTAGCAGCACATGTCCGGTCCCAGAAGGCAGGTGAGACCTCGGGACTCCAGGAGGAGGAAGAGGGAGGCAGAGGCTGCAGGGACCTGGGGCCTGTCTGAGATCCTGGAGAGAAAGGAGACCCAGGCAAGAGTGGGGCAGGGCTGTGAATGGGTGAGTGTTGAGCCTGGAGCCAAACCCTGGAGAAGGAGGCAGACCACACAGGGGGCCAGGTGCCTGCTGCTCCGGCGCACTTTCGAGGACAGAGTCCCATGCACAGGGCAGCCTCACCAGGTGCACTGGGAAATTCACAAAACGGGAGTGGCTTTGGGTCTCTTGGACTCCAGTGGGAGCCTGGGGCACTGGGGAGGCCCCCCTTGGGGCCTGGAGTCTAATTTCTCTGGCTGAGGTTCCCTCGTGTCCATTCCTGTGGTTGATGTGGCCACCTGTGCCAGCTGTGCCCAGCCTCTGCCAGAATCACCACCAGGATCAGCAACACCACACAAGAAAGGATGATGCAGACAGTGTTTCCCACAGTATAATTCCAGGAGGCAGGTTCTAGAATCAGAGGACAGAGGGTCACTGACAGGCAGGCAAGGCCTGGCCAAGCCCAGGACCTATGAGACAGGAGCTCCTCCTTCACTGGACAGGACTCGTCCCTTTGACCACTTCCCCTGGGCACTCTCACCTGGGGACTTAACATTTTGGGAGCCTGCTCCTGTGCGTGGAGTGGTGAGTTTAGGGGTTGTTTCAAGGACTGAGAAAGAACTGATGTTTCCCTACTGCACAGACCCTCCCTTCCCTGGGAGCCCCCAGCCCCTGTCCTCCCTACCTGATGACCCCTGGGTCTGCACCCCCAGGCTTCACTACCAGCCACCTACAGGCCCCCAATGCAGGGCACAGCTGCAAACTCAGACTGACTCAGTGATCCAGGGGGGTCTCCCCTCCTGACTCTCACACCCTCAGGCTGAACAGGCCTCTTCCTCTGGAAGATGCAAAATGTCCCTGCCTGCTGAGTGTCCACCCTCCAACAGAGAAGCAGGACCTCTCCTCACTGCCACGCCACTGCCCACCCCCCAGCAGAGCTCCCAGGAGGGGATGTCCCAGGCTGAGGTCCCCACTCCCCAGCCAAGGAGGGGCTTCTATGAGGGGGCAGGAGACACCCTGAGTCCAGGTTCCTCCTTGGCCTGTGCCTCTCAGCCTGGCCCTGCAGCTCCCACAATGTCCGCACCAGCCTCTCTCTCTGCACCTCTCAGGACAGAGGACGCCCCCTGGACTCCCAGGAAAGGGGACAGACACATGTGAGGACAGCAGATGGAATTCTCTGTGTCTACTTGTCTGAGAGGCAGGATACCCCCAGAATGTCCTGTCACCCTGCATACATTAGCACAGAGGAGTTAGACCCTAGTCCAGAGACAAACAGGCTGGGTGGGAGCCACCTCACTTGGTCACATGCCAGGAGGTCCTCAGGCCTAACCTACCTATTAGAACCACTGTGTATACCACAGTGTCCCAGGCCAGTGAGGGGTCATAGGTCAGAATAAACTGGACATGCCCACTGACCCAGGGGAATCTGAGTCACAGCTGCATAAAGAGCAAAGGGAGAGTCAATACTAGGTTTTAAAGGAAGAATTCCTCCCTCCTTGCCCCACTCCTTGAGCCAGTCACTTAAACCCTGACTCCAGAATCTCTCAGGAGCTGACCATACCCACAGAACACACAGCCTCATCCCAGAGGTCCCCCAAAGCACCTTCTAGCCCTGGTCAGGGACCCCATGAACCTCACAACTTACCCAGTGGTGGATGGACCACCCACAGGGGACACACTGCCTGGGGTCCCCATGGAGTCTGCCCAAGTGCACAAAAGAAGCTTAAAACCATTCTGAGTGAAAGGACCAAGGTCCCTTGAAGGGGATCTGTCCCTGAAAGTATACTCTCTTCCCAGCACCGCAAGACAGCTCCCAGCCCACCCCATACTGCGGCTCCATATCCACGCCACCATGGTGTCCAGATGGGATCAGGGCTCCAGACCCCTGAGCCAGGTGTGAAGGCCGAGGGACATGAGTGCAGAGGAGCAGGGGAGCCACAAGGCTGGGGGCCAGCAGGAGGCAGGGAGAGAGGAACAGAGGACACAGCTGGGGACAGGGTGCAGGGACCTGGGGCAAACCTGAGGGTGGAATGGAGCCATCCTCGCCTGCCATCTTCAGCTCCAGAGGCTCACTGAACTCAGACCAGCTGAACGCTTTACTGTAGAAGCAGAAATAACTCCTGGCCGTGGCCTCACTCACTGCCTCGATGCGGAATCTGGCCTCTGCCCCCTGGGAGCCATGTTGAGAAGGGAATTTCTCATCCCAATAGGCAGATCTGTTCTCCTTCTCCACCAGACGAAATGTGTCAGCCCAGGCTGGGCCCCGGCACACGATGGTCGCAGGCCGACCCCGGCAGATCACGGGATCCAGTTCGGCTGTGATGGAGGGTTTGGGCAGGGCCCCTGGGAGGAAGCAGAGAGTTCTCAGGGTCCCAGAGAAGGAAGTGACCACACCTCACAGTCCCCTGTTTTCTGGGTTCACTTCCGTGCTTTTAACAAACGTGCAGAGCTGTACAACCATCCATGACCCAGTTTAGAACATCCCACCATCCTTTCCCCAAACAGCATCCCCCACACCCATTCCAGGAGACTGTCAATCCTCATCACTGCAGACTGACCCCCCCTGGCACAGGACCCCGAGTCCTGGTCACATGTTGGGCTTTTCTCTGGGTGACACGGGAGGGGTCAGAGTAGGCCAGGGTCCTGGAAATGTGTCTCTGCCCACGCCTACTTTCTAGGAGACAGAGACTTGGGTAGAGAGGCGGAGGGTGAGGATGAGGGATCATGTGTGGGGACACGGAAACTGGAGTCTGAGATGTGGGAGTGACCTGGGCCAGGACTGAAGGGCAGTTGGTGACATTGTGGAGACCAGTGGGGGCAGCAGAGCTCCACTGGAAGTCCAGTGGGGGTAGAGCTCCACCCAGATCTTGTCACATGACCCCAGTGTGTGGGGATTCCCATCTTCAGGGCAATCCTCTGAGCAGCGCCCATCTCTGTTCCACTGCATTTTCTACCTTCCTTGCAGCCTGTTCTCATTTCTAGTATTGAGGGTCCTGAAACCCCATGTGTGCCACATGGGTGGGGAAGGGGGAGGAGAGGGCTCAAAGCCCTGAAACAGGAAGTTGGCACCACAGCATGTGATCCCCAACGGAACAAATGCTGGACAGGGCTCCTCATTGGTTCACTCAGTCACTCCCTTGCTCATTCTTTCATCCCCATCCTAGTTCCTCTCCATCCATCTACAGAGTGTGCCACTGGCCCCACAAACACGACACACACACACAGTCACCTGCCTCCTTGTCTGGAAGGAAAAGGGAGCACAGAGGCTGATGAAGGGATCTTGCAAACCCATAACCACAACCCCAAGTGAGTGTGGGAGTCTCAGGGCAGATGACTGACAACTGACCTCCTCTCAGAGTCAGAGGGAAGAGGCAGTGAGCTGAGAACCGAAAGCCAATGGTGAACCACCCAGCCCAGTGAGAGGCTAGTCAGCCTGGGAGGAGGTCAGGTCTAGCAGGGCAATGGTGCTTGTGGAAGTGAAAGAAAGGCTGCATCTCCGCAGATCAGTGGGTCAGACAGCGTGAGAACAGGCCCATCCAGACAGAGACAGGGGCCTGGGGCTCATTCAAACTGAATATGAGTCATCAGAGGACTCTAAGGAATATTACTACTTTGCCAGAAAACAAAACATATGTATATAAAGGTGAGTTTAAAAAGGTGGACTTACTGTTCTGCATGTGGATGGTCTGGACCAGGCAGAGCACTGGAAGAGAAGCTGAGGTGAGAAAAACGCGCAGCGCCCAGCTTCCTCCCAGGGCTGCACTCAGGGGCCCTGATGGAGGCAGGGCTCAGCCCCCAAGAATATCCAGCCCCCTCCTCAGTATTCCCTCTGAGCACAGCCCTTCTTCTTGCTCTGAGTTTCAACAAAGCCCCAATCCCCTCTCCCACACAGGTTCTCAATCTGAACCTGTCCCCACACCCAGGTTCTCTATTCTAGGACTCAACCTTCCATGGTCAGACTTGGGTCAGGGCCAGAGCTGAGGGCTCAGACCCTTGGGAGGGACCACAAGTCTTCCAGGATGGAGTCAGGACTCAAAAGGGATGAAGACACCTCCCGGGGCTATTAACCCCTCTGTCCCAGGGCTTTATCCCTCCATTGCAGCACTCACCCAGGACCAGGAGGAGGCTGGGATGGGGGCCCATGTCCAGACCTGCAGCTGCACCGTCCTGTAGCTGCAGAGTGGAGGACACAGCCTTCAGCCTGCACAGTGGTCAGGAAGTGTGGGTGAGGGTTTTTCCCAGGGCTGTTACATCAAAGTTCTCCTGCAAAGGGGAAGAGCTAATGCAAATGACCCTCAGAGCAGGTTGGGTATGTCATGTCAGAGAAACTCACAGAGACTGGTGGGAGCTGCACCAGTGAGGCAGATGGCACCTGTGTGCGGGGCTCACTCAGCAGGAACGGGGTCACTAGGTGGCCTGTTTGCAGGACCTGGGAGCACTCTCTAGGGAATGATCTTCTGAAGCTTCAATCTCAGCTTCGTGGTGACCTCAGGGTCCCCTCAGGTTAAAGACAGGCTAGATTTTTAGGTCAGTAACTGGGGCTAAGAATTATACTTTGGAAATCTCTCCTCTGTGCTTGTCTGGGTTATTTTTTTAATAATATATTTTATTGATTATGCTATTACAGTTGTCCCATTTCCCACCCCCTTGATTCCCCTCCACCCTGCACACCCTCTCCCACCCACATTCCCCCACTTTAGTTCATGCTCGTGTGTCATAAGTTCTTTGGCTTCTACATTTCCCATACCATTCTTGCCCTCCCCCTGTCTATTTTCTACCTACCATCCATGCTACTTATTCTCTGTACCTTTTCCCCCTCTCTCCCCCTCCCACTTCCCTGTTGCTAACCCTCCTTGTGATCTCCATTTCTGCGGTTCTGTTCTTGTTCTAGTTGTTTGCTTAGTTTCTTTTTGTTTTTGTTTTAGGTGTGGTTGTTAATAATTGTGAGTTTGCTGTGATTTTACTGTTCATATTTTTTGTCTTCTTTTTCTTAGAAAAGCCCTTTTAACATTTCATATAATAAGCAGTTGGTGATGATGAACTCCTTTAACTTGTCCCTACTGGAGAAGCATTTTATCTGCCCTTCTATTCTAAATGAAAGCTTTGCTGGATAGAGCAATCTGGGATGGAGGTCCTTCCCTTTCATGACTTGGAATACTTCTTTCCAACCCCTTCTTGCCTGCAAGGTCTCTTTTGAGATATCAGCTGAGAGTCTGATGGGAACTCCTTTGTAGGTGACTGTCTCCTTATCTCTTGCTGCTTTTAGGATTCTCTCCTTCATTTTTACCTTGGCTAATGTAATTATGATATGCCTTGGTGTGTTCCTTCTTGGGTCCAAATCTTTTGGGACTGTCTGAGCTTCCTGGAATTCCTGGATGTCTATTTCCTTTGCGAGATTGGGGAAGTTCTCCTTTATTATTTGTTCAATCACTTTTCCACTTTCTGCTCTTCCTCTTCTCCTCCTGGTACCCCTATAATTTGGATGTTGGAATGTTTCAAGATGTCCTGGAGGTTCCCAAGCCTCTCCTCATTTTTTTGAATTCTTGTTTCTTCATTCTTTTTGTTTGGATGTTTCTTTTTTCCTTCTGGTCCACTCCTTTGATTCGAGTCACAGTTTTCTTCCCATCATTATTGGTTCCCTGTGCATTTTCTTCATTTCACTTAGTGTAGCCTTCATTTTTCCATCTAACTTGCGACGAAATTCAACTAATTCCGTGAGCATCCTGATCACCAGTGCTTTGAACTGTTCATCTGATAGGTTGGCTATCTCTTCAATGCTTAAAAGTATTTGCTCTGGGTATTTGATCGTTCTTCTGTTTGAGCCTTTTTTTTTTTTTTTGTCTTGTTGCGCCTGTTATGTATGAGGGGCGGAGCCTTAGGTGTTCACCAGGGCAAGTCAGCCCAGTCACTGCGCTGTGACACTGTCTGTGGGAGCAGGATCAGAGAGAGGACAATGGCGCTCGCTCCACGCTCTCTGGGATTTCAGCCCCTTCCACCGCTTCCCCCAAGCAAAATGGGCCTTTCTGGTGCTCATTCCCGGGTGGGTGGGCATGTGCACATTCTAGGACCATGTGTGTCTCCTCAAGGAACTCTCCTGTGAGGCTGGGAGTGTCTCCCTGTGCCTCAGCCCTCACAGGTGTTTTCAATCGGTGGTTTGATGCTTTATTTTCCTGAGCTGGGGCCCTGGGCTGCGAAGTCTGTCTCACTCCCAAGCTTCGTCTGGTTTGTGTGCACACAAATGTGGGACTGCTTGGTTAGCCAGCCGCCCTGTGTGCCTCACTGGGTCTGCCCGCTGCCACTCCGTGCCCGGGGTCCGTCAGCCAATGCATTGTGCACCAGGGTCCACAAGCCTTTGCTGCAACCCCTCCTCACCCAGAGCCCAACTCCGCCCCTCCTACTGGACTGGATGAGTGTGTCTAACTCCTTGGTTGTCGGACTTCCATACAGTTCAATTTTCTGTCAGTTCTGGTTGTTTTTTCTTTTCTAAATTTTTGTTGCCCAGCAATTGGTTGTGCGATGAGGCACAGTGTGTCTACGCCTTCATCTTGGCCGGAAGTTCCCCTGTCTCCCTGTTTTTTTTGTTGGTCCATTTTCCATGGTTTTCCCCACAGATGGAACTGATGAAGGAGGAGATGAGGAAGTGTCCTGACAATTCCCGCATCCTCCCCACAGCTCATCCTGCCCCCTGGCAGCCCCGCCCCATCACAAACCTGTGCTTTCTGTCTTCTCTGAGAGTGAAAAGGAAGGGGAGATCAGTAAACATGTATTTATATCTGCCATCTCTGCGGTTCCAGGATTATTTCTTACCAAAATAAATATAATTTAAAAAGACCCAGAAGCTCACAGAGGTCATGGGAGAGGTTGGGGAGGGGGAAGTGATGGGCAGTGTCCACTTTTCCCCCCTTTAGTTTAGGAACCTTCCCCAGCTGCTTCCTTTTTCTTCCTGGCAACCATCCTTTTTGGGAGGGGGTCTGGAGGCTGAGTTCTTATACAATTATTATGGGAATAAAGCAGCATTGAGAGTTCCAGCTGTTGTGAAGTGAGCTTCAACTCTCCTACAGACATATGGTGTTTTATTTCTGAGGAGCTGTTGGTTTTCCCATTGTGTTGCAGCCAACACTGCCTTTATGGGAACATAAAGAGGGAAGGGGCTTTGAAGTCACACCCCATGTGGTGTCCTGGAGCTGGGGGCTGCCTGGGCTGCATTCCATGGGGCAGGAGAGAAATATGCAGGCCCTGTAGCCTCTCCTGACGCTCATGGGCCACAGGTCCACCATGTCTCCCAGAACTTCCTTCACCCAGTTTGAAGACAAGAGCCAATAGAGGCTCTTAAAAATAAAATCTGCACCTTGGCTATGGTGGCTCAGTGGATTGATCAGTGGCTTATGAACAAAAGGGTCGGCCTGGGTCGCAGACCAGCTCTCCACCCAGGGGCCATGGGAGATGCCACCACACATTGACGTTTCTCTCCCTCTCTTTATACCTCCCTTCCCTTCTGTCTAAAAATAAATGAATAAAATCTTTAAAAAACATAAAATAAAATGAAATCTACATCTTGACCCTTATGGTAGATTAAGAAAATCAAGGCACATTTGAAAGGGTAAAGAGAACTTTTTCATTGCTGACCCTCTCCCTAGGTGATGCCCAATTGAAACAGAGAGGGGTGAGTGAGTGCCTGGCTTCCCCAGCTGAGTAGGATTCTGTACCTACAGAGACACCCTAGAGAAGGGGGGGAGAATTACAAACATATATTTCACACAGGGTTAATATCCAAAATATATAAAGAAGTCACATAACTCAGTAACAAAAAGAAATGATTACAAAACAGCACAGGAAGTAAATATTTTTCAAAAGAACACTTACAAGTGGCCAACAGAAACATGAAATGATGCTCAACATCGCTAATCATCAAGAAATGCAAATTAACACCACAATGCAATAGCACCTCACACCTGTTGGAGGTGAGTAGTGTTGGTGAGGATGTGGACATGAGGAAACACTCCTGCACCCTTCGTGGGAATGTAAATGAATGCAGCTACTATGGTAAACAGTATGAAGGTTCCTCAAAAAATTAAAAATACAGACCAATCATAGCATTCTGCAATTGTACTTGTGGCTGTATATCCAAAGGAAGTGAAAGCAGGATACTCAACAGATAAAATTACTGCAATGTTTATTGCAGCATTATTCACAATAGCCAAGCTAAGGAATCAGCCTAAGTGCCCATCAACGGATGAAGAAGATACACACAGCCCTGGCTGGTGTGGCTCAGTGATTGGGTGCTGCCTGCAAAGAGAGGTGTCACTGGTTCGAATCTCAGTCAGGGCACAGGCCTGGGTTTCCAGCCAGGTCCCCAATAGGGGGCAGGGGAGAGGCAACCACACATTGGTGTTTCTCTCCCTCTCCTTCTCTCTCTTTTACCCACTGTCTAAAAAAAAAAATACAATCTTTAAAAAGAGAAAGCAGATAAAATAAGATTATGTGTCTGTTTACCTGTTTTTCACATATTATTCTTCCTTCACAAAACTAGAAGCTAACAAATTAGTCACCTCCAATACATGGGGGTACAAGGGGAAGGGAGAGAATCAAGTTGTCATCTCTGAGTGTACTATTCCAGGGGGTTGTCACTTCTGAAACCTGAAAATATTCTCCATATTCAAGACACAATTAAGTCATAAATAATGGGAAAACACACTGTGACACAAATGTAAACAAATAAAAATAAATATGAGCTTATTGATGTTCATATCAATATGAGCTTATTGGTAAAAAAGAAAAAGGGAAATTTATGAATATGCTAGGAATTGGGTTTTCCTATAAGGGACCCAGATACAACATAAATGAACCTGTAACATTACCCCAGGTGGGAGATACCTGTGGGGATGGACACAGTGCATCCTCCCTGATACTAAGTGGTCCATACAGAACAAAACTCCAGTAGTCCTGATTTCACGTAACCCCAGGTCACACTTTCTAAATATTGTTCCCAGTGAAAAAGACCCGAGACCCCAGGAAGTGTGGGTCCCTGGTCCAGGACAGGAGCACAGATGAGCTGGGGCTCCCAATCCATCTACAGGGCACAACGACGGGGCCTAGCTAAGGAGAGCGGATGTCTCAGAAAGTACAGCGGGAAAGGCCCTTCCGTGGCCAAGTCTGGGGAGCTGAGCGCCATCTCACACATAGGGGGCCCCTACTCCCAGCAGGACTCAGGCACCTTGCAGGCAGCGCACCTGCGCTGGAGGAGCCCCTCCCTCCCCGAGACTGGCTCAGATCCGGAGCAGAGAGGGGCCGGCACTTCCCCGGAGAGGAGGAGCCTCAAGAAGAGCAAAGGGAGCCTACCATCCCCATGTGCTGTCCCTGCAGGGACAGGGGAGGGCCAGAGTCTCCCTCCCCAGCCCAGCTTTGCAGGAGACCCGGTGACTGGCCCTCGTCCTGTCCCGACTCCTGGCTGCAGGGGGACCCAGCGAGGGTGCAGCGCAGCCACACACGCAGCGTCACAGAATCAAGTCCCTTCCCCCAGACCCGGGAGCCCACGACGTGCCCGCCTGGCCTGCTCATTCTGTTAGGCGAGTTTGGGTGAAGGGTCAAGGGTGAGGTCAGAGGTTTGTCAGAAAACCTTGCCCAAGACCTCCATAGCTCTGGGGCGTCCTGAGACCCCAGAGAGTCCCACGCCAGGCTCCCGAGATTCCGGGCGCTACTGTGACAAATGCACCCCAGCTTGGTGGATCACAGCCCCCAGGAAGTGTGATCTCAGTGTCCAGGAGGTCCGAAGTGCGAACCAGCTGACCTTGAGGTGATTGCACAGCCGCCTTCTCTCCTGGAGGATCCAAGGAGAGACTAGCCTTGTCTTCCAGCGTCTAGAGACCCCGAGTTCTGTCACCTGGGCCCCTTCCTCCCTTGTCTTCAAAGCCAGTGGGTCCTTCTCAGGAGGCACCACTGGGACCCAGTGTCTGCTTCCTCCTCCACCTCTGAGGAGCCTGTGATGCCCTTGACCTTAGGGAGTCACACTGTCCTGGGGGCACAGGTACAAGTGTCCACGTCCCTGCTGTGACTTCCCTGCATGGGAACCCGGCCTGGGGCTGCTGGATGGAGGGAGATTCCCTGTTCAGGTTCTGTGGAGCAGCCCTGCGGATCCACTCAGAGGCTGCACCACTTTGTGTCCCCACCAGGGGGCCCCGGGGCTCTCCCTCCTCCACAGCCTTGCCACACTTGCTGTTTTTAGGTTATTATGTTTAATTTATTCTTCAATTACAGTCGACACAGAGTACATTTTTTTCAAGTGTACAGCACAGGGGTTAGATATTTACTTACATTATGATGTGATCCCCCAGTAAGTCTAGTGCCCACCATTTAAAAATGATTTCAGCAATAGTCATCCTGAGGAATGGGAGGTGATGTCTCACTGTGGTTTTGACCCGTGTCCCTCCCCTGGACCTTAGATCCAAGTCAGCTGGGACCCAAGGGGACAGATGCAGGAGGCAGAGAACATTCCAGGAACAGAGGTGGGTGAGCAGGGTCCCAGAGCAGGTGCAGTTCCACAGGTAATAGGTGTGGGTGAGACCACAGTCTTCAGCAGCACATGCCCGGTCCCCAGAAAGCAGGTGAGAACTCGGGGCTCCAGAAGGAGAAAGAGGGAGGCAGAGGCTTCAGAGACCTGGGGCCTGTCTGAGATCCAGGAGAGAAGGGACACCCAGGCAGGAGGGGCAGGGTTGTGATTGGGTGAGTGTCAGGCCTGGAGCCAAACCCTGGAGAAGGAGCAGGACCACACAGGAGGCCAGGTCCCTGCTGCTCCTGCACACTTGTGAGGACAGAGTCCCGTGCACAGGGCAGCCTCACCAGGGGCACCATGAAATTCATAGAACGGAGGTGGCTCTGGGTCTCTGGGCTCCAGTTGGAGTGGGGGGCCATGGGGAGGCCCCTCCTGGTGGCCTGGACTCAAATTTCTCTGGCTGGATCTCCCTTGTGTCCATCCTTGTGGTCCGTGTGGCCACCTGCTCCAGCTGTACCCAGCCTATGCCAGGATCAGCAGCACCACTCCAGACAGAACGATGCAGACATAGTTCCCCACTGTGTAATTCCCAGAGGCAGGGTGGGGAAGAAGAGGACAGGGCGTCACTGAGAGGTGCGCAAAAATCAGACAATCCCAGGACCTATGAGTCAGGAGTTCCTCCTTTATTGGGCAGGCCCCTCCCCTCCCAGCACTCTCCTGAGCACACTCCCAGGTGACTTACCTGTCTGGGAGCCCGCTCCTGTGGGTGGGGCGGTGACTTCTGGGAGTGAGAAAGGACCAGTGTTTGTCTCCTGCACAGACCCTCCCTCCCCTGGGAGCACCCAGCCCCTGCCCTCCCCACTTGATGACCCCTGATGCCCATCCCCAGGCTTCACTACCAGTCAACTGCAGGCCCCCAGTGCAGGCACAGCTGCAAACTCAGACTCACTCAGGGATCCAGGGAGAGTCTTCCCTCCTGGCTCCCACCCCCCAGGCTGAACAGGCCTCTTGCTCTAAGAGTTGTAAGATGTCACTGCCGGCCAATTGTACACCCACCAAGAAAGAAGCAGGACCCCTCCCCACTGTCACCCCACTCTCCACTCCCCAGCAGAGCCATCAGAAGGGGATGCCCTGGGATGAGGTCCCCATACCCCAGCCCAGGAGGGGCTCTGGGTGGAAGGCTTAGGTCTCCAGGGGCTCCTGTGAGGGAGCAGGAAAAGCAGTGAGTACAGGTTCGACCTCAGCCTATGCCTATCACCCTGGCTGTGCAGCTCCCACAGAGTCCACACTTGGCCTCTTTCTCTGCACCTCTCAGTACACAGGATGTCCACTGGACTCCCAGAAAAGGGGACAGGGACATGTGGGGACTGGGACATGTGAGGACAGTGGGTTGGGATTCTCTGCCTCTGTGTGCCTGAGGGGCTGGACACCCCTCAGAATGTCACACCATCCTTGACACATTACAGGAAGCAGCTGCTCCCTGGTCCAGAGACAAACAGGGTGGGTGGAGCCACCTCATCTGAACACAGCGACAGAGAGCCCTGAAGGCTGACCCCACCTATCAGGGCCACTGTGTCCCCCAAAGTCCCCCAGGGCAATGACAGGTCATAGGTCAGGATAAACTGGACATGCCCACTGACCCATGGGGAGTCTGAGTCACAGCTGAATAAAAAGTGAAAGGAGAGACAATACCAGGTTTTGAAGGAAGAACTGCTCCCTCCTTGCCCCACTCCTTGAGCCAGTCACTTAAACCCTGAACTCTCCAAAGCTGACCCCACCTACAAGATGCACAGCCTCATCCCAGAGGTCCCCCAAAGCACCTTCTAGCCCTGGTCAGGGACCCCATAAACCACATGACTTACACAGTGGTGAATGGACCACCCACAGGGGACACACTGCCTGGGGTCCCCACTGAGTCTGACCAAAAGCACAAAAAAAACCCCTGAAAATCATTCTGAGTGAAAGGACCAAAGGTCCCTTGAAGGAGGTCTGTCCCTGAAATTCCACTCTCTTCCCAGCCCTGCGACACAGCTCAAATCCCACCCCATGCTGGGGCTCCATGTCCAGCCAACCGTGGTGTCCAGATGGGACCAGGGTTCCAGGGCCCTGAGCCAAGTGTGAAGGCCAAAGCACATGAGTGCAGAGGGGCAGGGGAGTCACAGGGCTGGGGGCCAGCAGGAGGCAGGCAGCTTGGGACAGAGGACAGGGAAGGGGACAGGGTGCAAGGACCTGGGGCAAACTGAGGGTGGAGTGGAGCCATCCTCACCTGTCACCTTCAGTTGCAGGACCTCACTGTCCTCAGACCAGAGGGTCCCTTGGCGATAGTGGCAGCGATAACTCCTGGCAGTGTCATCACTCACTGTGTGTATGTGGAATCTGGCCTCTGTCCCATTGGAGTCATGTGGAGGAGTCACCGTCACATCCCCATGACTGCTCATCGGTTGTCATCCTCCAAACGGATTATCTCAGCCCCAGCTGGGACCTGCCACACGATGGTCACAGGCTGTCCCCGGTGGATCACAGGTCCGAGCTCGGCCCTGATGGAAGGTTTGGGCAGGAACCCTGGGGGGAAGCAGAGCAGATCTCAGGGTCCCTCAGGAGGAAGTCACCAGTTATCACAGACCCCCATTTTCTGGGCTCACTTCCACGCTTTTAGCAAACTTGCAGAGCTGGGCAACCATCCCCTCGACCCAGTTCTCAACTTCCCACCGTCCTTTCTCCAAATACCACCCCCCACACCCACTCCAGTGACTGTGACTCCTCATCACTGCAGAGTGACCGCCCTGACACAAAACCCCGAGTCCTGGTCACACGTTGGGCTTTTCTTAGGGTGACATAGGAGGGGTCAGAGCAGAGCAGCCTGGGGTCCTGGACACTACTCTCTGCCAACAGTCACTTTCCAGGGGACGAGGATGCTGGGAGGGTGGTGGAGGGTGAGGGTGACAGATCAGGTGTGGGGGCTGGCAAGAAGGCGTCTGATGAGTGACCTGGGCCAGGTCTGAAGGGGAGCTGGTGACACTGTGGCTACCAGTGGGGGCAGCAGAGCTCCACTGGAAGTCAGGGGAAGGGAGGGTGGAGCTCCACACAGATCTGATCACATGACCCAAGTGGGTGGGTATTTCCATTTCCAGGGCAATCCTCTGAGCAGCACTCAGCTCTGTTCCCACTGCATTTTCTACCTTCCTGGCAGCCTGTTCCCATTTCTAGTATTGAGGGTTCTGAAACTCCACATGTGCCACATGCCTGGGGAAGAGGGAAGATAGAGCTCATAGCCCTGAAACAGGATGATGGCACCCAAGTCACACAAGCCTGATAGAGACAGATGCTGACCAAGGCTCCCCACTGGTTCACTCCCTCCCTCACTCGCTCCTTGTTTCATCCCCATCCTAGTTCCTCTCCATCCATCTACAGAGGGGCTCCATGTGCCACTGGCCCCACAATCATGACACTCACTCACGAGAACCTGCTTCCCTATGTGCAGGAAAGAGAGCACAGAGGCTGATAAAATGATTGTGCAAACCCATAGCCACACATCCAGAGTGAGTGTGGGAGTCTTGGGGCCAACGAGGCACAGCTGACCTGTCTGGGAGTCCCAGGGAAGAGGTGCAGAGCTGAAGGTCAAGTGGGAACCAGCCCAGCGCAGTGAGAGGAGAGTCAGCCTGGGAGGAGGTCAGTCCAGCAGGACAAGGGTGTTTGTGGAAGTGAAGGAAAGGCTGTGTCCCCACAGATCAGTGGGTCAGACAGCGTGAGAACCGACCCATCCAGACAGAGAGAGGTGCCTAGGTCTCTTCCTAGTTGAAGATAAGCCGTCAGAGGTCTCTAAGGAAAAATAACACTTTATCAGAAAACACAATGTTCATGAAAAATGGAATTTAAAAATGTACACTCACCCTCCTGCATGTGGATGGTCTGGAACAGGCAGAGCACTGGAAGAGAAGCTGTGGTGGGAAAAACGCCCAGCTCCTGGCCTCCTCTTGGGAGCTGCACTCAGGGGCCCTGATGGAGGCAGGGCTCAGCCCCCAAAAATGTCCAGCTCCCTCCTTAGCATTACCACTGAGCACAGCCCTTCTTCTTGCTCTGAGTTTCAACAAAGCCCCAGTCCACTCTCCCAAACAGGTTCTCAGTCTGAAACTGTCCCCACACCCAGGTACCCACTTCTAGGACTCAATCTTCCATGGTCAGATTTGGGTCAGGGACAGAGCTGGGCAGTCAGACCCTGAGAAGGGACCAGGAGTCTCATGGGCTGGAGTCAGGACTCAAAAAGGATGCAGACACCTCCCCAAGGCTCCCAACCCCTCTGTCCCAGGGTTTTATCCCTCCATTCCAGCACTCACCAAGGACCAGGAGGGAGCTGGGAAAGGGGCCCATGGCCAGACCTGCAGCTGCACTGTCCTAAACCTGGAGAATGAAGGACAGAGCAGCAGCCGGCACAGTGGTCAGGAAGTGTGAGATCAGGGTTTTTCCGGGACTTGCTACATCAATGTCCTGGAGCAAAGGGGAAGAGCTAATGCAGACGGTCCTGAGTGCAGGTTGAGTACAATTCGTGTGAGACATTGAGAGAGAGTGGTGCAAGAGGCTGCACCATGTCTAGGGCTCAAGGAACACCAGCAAGGCTAGGACGGTGCCCAGAACCGTGGTGGGGCTGCTGCATAGGCCCATTGCTGTGCCTACCAGGACTGGGTGGTGACTGTGACCCCAGATCACAGGCGCTGTCTGTGGTGAGTACTGGCAGAGGTCCATACAGGTCCACCTTGTCACCCAGACCTACCTGCAACCACTTTGAAAACAAGACCTTTGGAGGCCCTCTGGTGGGTGCTGGGAAGGGGAGGGCGGAATGCTGGATGGTCACTATTCTCTAGGTGATGCCAAGAAGACAGAACTCGGGTGAGCCTTGGTGTGTTAGGCAGAAAGGACACACCTTCTCTAGAGCAGGTGTGGGGTTTACCTGTGCTGCTTCCTGACAGTCACTTTTACAGAGAAAAGGGGCATCTCCCCTTTCTTGTCAGAACCTGTGAATACACTATACATTTTTAGAACCCCTGATACAAGTGCCCAAACTTCCCTTTCTATTGGGGAGACTGAGAGCTGCCACCAGAGCACCTGCCAGCATTCCCTCTAATGACCGACACAGGTGGTTCTGTCCTCCCTGTGCTGCCTCCTCTATGAACATTCACCTACCCCCCAACCAGCCCCCTGATGGGTCAGCGCTTGCCAGACCCCCCCAGCCCCCCATACACAGCAGAACCCTCACCTGCCCTTGGCACTGGGCTCTGGGATGGCCTCCTCTGAGGGAGGGGCCCTCACGTGCCAGCACTTCCTCCTCAGGACACACCACCTGCTGTGGGTCTTGGGGCCCTGTTTCCTGTGTCCCCACATTTCTGTCCCTGACCACAGATGGCAACATTGGGGTTGCTTCTAAAGGAAAGAGTACTTTCTGCATCCTCTTATTGGTCAAATGAGACCACTGGCAGAATGACAGGTGACTTGTGTAATGCAGCACATGGAAGGGACGATGCCTGAGAGGTGAGACCCCAGACCCTCTGCCACTGTTCCATGGAGTGTGTCCAGCTGGGAAAACTGCCCACTTCCCTGCTTTTTGTGTTCAGTTGTTGTCCTTGTGTGAATATCTCTGAGACATCTTTGTCCATTGAAGACAAGAGAAACTGAGAGAAACCCAAAGTGTCTGACGATAAGGGGTCAGACAGAGCAGGGCAGGAGGTGGCTGGAGGTAGACACGGCCAGGGGAGACTCCTTGATCAGGGATCTAATGTGGCTGCAGTCCAACCAGAAGTTGAGGGTTTCAGATGGAAATGAGAGTCATCACTATTTTCTCTAAGTTCACCTGCAGGACAGAACAGGGCAATGGTGACAGGGAGAGTCCCCTGGAGACCCCAGTACCTGCTGTGGGGGGGAGTGAGGGAGCTCAGACTGGGGACACAGTCCCCAGCAGGGACGTGGGTACACATGAGGACATGTGAGAACATGTGGAGGGAACTCAGCAGGGACCTGGGATGGAGGGACATGAGGAGAGACTTACGGAGAATCAAGGGTGACTGTGTTACCGGGTCCTGGACTCCCAACCCTCACTGAGAAAACAGGAGCAGACTGATGAGGAGTCAGGTGTGAGTGGGTGAGAAGCAGGGGTCCAGTTTTGCATTTATTGGCTCTGAGGGGTCTAGAGATCAGTGTGACGTGCTGCGGGTGTTTGCAGCCATCAAAAGAGACTTGAGAGGGACATTTCTTGGCTGTAACCGGGGTGCACTTTCTCCTGGATCCCACAGGACTCCAGTCAGAGTGGCCTTTGGGATGACAGGGATGAGAGGTGTATAAATGAGTCTTCTCCTGGGTGTGGATCACCAAGCATAGGCAGAGACTGGCAAGCAAAGGCCCAGGGTGGACATGTCCACTGTTTAGTCTCCTTAACTGGGGGTCAAGGTCAGTGTGCTGCAGGGAAAGACTTTGTCTCCACTGCAACCTCCAAACCACCCTCGTCCTCATCACTCCCAGGGGGCAGCTTCCTTCCTCTGTAGTGGGTCCCAGCCTCTCACCGTCCTCTCTGTCCTTGTCTGTGGGGAGGAGGACAGGGCCCTGTAGTTCAGGAAGTGTGCTCGGTCCATGCCACGGGCTCATTTCCGTAGTCTCACAGGAAGTGAGTCTGGGTGCCCCCAGGCCTGACTCTAACATCCCCTCCTTGGATCCACAGAGGCTTTGGTTTCCGAAAGGTGTTTCTACTGAGATATTCCGTAACAGGCTGAACCCATGTCCACATACAGCCCGTCTGGTATAACTCCATCACAGATGGATAAAGACAGAGATATAAATAAAAGGTAAGTGTATAGAGATACAAAAAGATGATAAATGATAGGTAAATAATAGATACATGGATGATAGATAAACATAGATAGAGGTGATGGACAGGTAGATACAGAGGTAGAGCACAGGTAGAAGGATAGATCAGTAAATCACAGGTAATGGATAGAAAAATGATAAGTACATGGATACATATGTACCATAGATAGATATATACACACTTAGGTGCATAGATTCATACACAGATACATGGATACATACATAAATATATAGACTTAAAGTTACATAGATCCAAACATAGACCAATGGTTACATAGATAGACACATAGTCACTGTGATAGAGAAAGTAACATAGACACATAAATACTTAGGTACACAGATAGATATTTAGAAACAGACAGAAAATTCATGGACAGCATAAGCAGGAAAATTTATTGGCTTGCCTTCCTGTCCCACAGGCTGACCATTCCCAACAACACACTTATGCAAACAATTCAGTTTCCCACATGCAGAAGGCAAATCATACAACTCTCTTGAGGCCTTTTTGTTATGACTGGGGCGCCACAGAGAGGAGAGTGGCACACTGGAAGGACACTCAGTGACCCCTCCCCCATGCTCTCCAGGTCAAGTGGCAGCCTTCTTGGCCACAGTGTTCCTGTCTCTGTGCCCCTCTGTGTCCTGTAACCCTGGACTCTGCTTGGCACACACCTGTCTCCCAGCTGGATCGGTTCTTTCTAAATTAAAAGCCCCTAAGTCTACAGAAGCAAATGCACTAAGGAATCAGTCCTGTTGTCCAAAGGTTGGTGGGCGGGGCTTCATGGAAGGTTGTGTTTGCAAAGAACCAGTTGGATCTGGGGGCTGGAGTTCTAACTTGATGCTGTGGGCGTCTCTAGGTCCATGTATGGCACAGATCACAGGCACTGTGTGGAGAGAAGGTGGACTCCTAGCCTCAGTTCCTCACTACAGGGAGTCGCATGATTATGACCTCACAGAGGAGGGCCCAGCCTCATGAGGGGGAGAATCAGGACCTGAAGGGAAAGACCTGAGACTTCTCAGGGACACAGCCCAGGCAGGCAGTCTCCCAGGAAGAGGGTCAGTGGGAAGGGATTTCATCATGTCCTGTGTCAGCCAGGTGAGGTCTGATAGAGACAGAGGATGTGTCTGCAAGGCTCATTGTCACATCCTCCTGGATGGGCTTGGGTTCAGCCTCTCCAAGGCATAGACCTATGCTCTCCCCAGACCTCCACCTCAGGACCAGGGGGCACCCAGTCCTGTGGTCACTGCTGTTCAAGGAGAAGAGCATCGGGCTCTGGGACTGTGCCCTCCCTCCTGGCACCAAGGCCCATGTGCATTATGATCCTGCGACTCAACCCCACCTTCCCAGTGCCCCATGTTCCCGAGCCCCAGTCACCCAGCACCTACAAGAAACACGTTTCAGACCACGGGCTGTGCCCTGGGGAAGAACCCAGGAGGTGAACCTGAGGATTCAGGGTGATGTGACTACAGCAGTCAGTGTCCCGGTGTGCTGCAGGGAACCCAACATCTGTGGTCAGAATTATAGCACTGGCTCTCCTGAGTCTCCAGCGAGCAGACAGCAGACAGTGGGACTTGCAGGTTCTGTGATCTGTGAGCCTGTTCCTCTACTGAATCCATCCTTCCTCTCCTGGGTCTCTAGGTAACATACACACCAGAACCCACTGGTTCTGTGTCCCTGGGGAGCCCAGACTAGTGCACTGATAGATGAAAAGTAACAGAGAGATGAAAAGACAGAAATTCAATCCATGATGGAAACCCAAGAAAATGAAGATAAAAATGGAGAATTGGAAAGCAAATTCCTGGAGGAAAATTAACTCTGAGTAGAAATGGCACATGAAAGATCAGTACAATTTAAAGTTGAGGAGGAAGGCTGGACACCCACCCTCTCTGAGCCAGGACAGAAACCTCCTGGCTACTGAGTTGCTTTCCTCTCCTGAGGTCAGAGGTAGCTGACCTTGGGCAACTTAGTATTTCAGTGCCTAGTCTTTAAAAAACAAAAGAGAGAAAAGACTGCTGGTACTATGGAGGGTTACAGCCAGGATTCAATATGCTAATTTTTCATAGAACTAAAGTAGCAATTGCACTTTTAAAAGAGTTGGCCAAGTTTTGGTTGAACTTTTTTATTTTATTTTATTTTATTTTATTTTATTTTATTTTATTTTATTTTATTTTATTTTATTTTATTGATTATGCTGTTACAGTTGTCCTATTTCCCCCTTCACTCCCCTCTACCCTGCCCACCCCCTCCCACCCACATTCCCCCCTTTAGTTCATGTCCATGTGTCCTAAGTTCTTTAGCTTCTACATTTCCCATACAATTCTTACCCTCCCCCTGTCTATTTTCTACCTATTGTCTATGT
>PVIA01015005.1:0-24411 GCA_004024845.1 Tonatia bakeri | reverse complement strand
ATATAGAGAATAAGTAGCATAGACAGTAGGTAGAAAATAGACAGGGGGAGGGTAAGAATAGTATGGGACATGTAGACACTAAAGAACTTATGATACATGGACATGAACTAAAGGGGGAATGAGGGTGGGAGGGGATGGGCAGGGTGGTGGGGAGTGAAGGGGGAAAATGGGCCAACTGTAATAGCATAATCAATAAAATAAAGGATTTTAAAAAAATACTAAATATTTAGGAAGTATACAAACTGAGTTCCAGATACTATAAATATTACCATCTCTCACCAAAAATAAGTATTCCAAGAATCACAAGAATAAGAACAAGGTGCTTTAACCCTACCCTGACTTCAAAGTGATAAATCAAGTCTCTAAGAGACTCAGTGAGTTACTCGAGATAACACAGCAGGGCGCTGACAACACTGAAACAAGGATTCAGGTCACCAGATTCCCAATCCACAAAGCACTTAAAAGCTTGTGAAGTACAATGGGCTTTGTAGAGTTTGAAACAGAGAGTCTCTTCCCTCAAAAGTATACACTATACACAATATGATAACTGTGAAACACTATGTAATTGAAACATAAAGACAGTATAGATCAACCCTCATGTGCCTTTATCAACCAGATACCAGTTTCTCAAAGTGTTGACTATAAATACGAAACTGTGAAATTATCATTTATATGAGTGGTCGCAAACATTTTCCCATGAATATTACTGGTTAAGAAAACTTATCATACTTTTATTATCAAAAAAACAACATTATTCATGAAAAGTAAATCAGTACCAGAAAGGTAATATAAGCACAGTTGTTAAAAGCTAACCTTTTGAACCCCCACTTACACTTATTAGCTACATAACCTTGAGGAAGTGACTCAACCTCTCTGTGCCTCTACTTCCTCATCTATAAAATGAAGACACTAGTGTTTACATGTTGGAGACCGCCCTGCCTGGTCTCAGGAAGCTGTGACCCCCTGTGACTTAGGCTGAGTGAGAGACCTCTGGATCAGGAGCCACTAAGGAGACAAAACTTATTCCCCTGGCATGAACGCTACCTGTTCTGTGCCTGGCCTTTAAATGCTAGATCAGTTACCAATGACGGGTAAGACTCCTTAATGAAGGATTGACCTAAGACAGGTGCTGACCACGTAAAGGCCTCTGGGATGAGACTCATGAGGCTGTGGAAATGAAGGGGCTGTGGAAAGGAAGGGGGGATCGGCATCTACCCCTGCCCCCTCTTAGCCTGAGTCTTTGTACTTAGATGTGAGAAATCCAAGTCTCCTGGCTGCCTCTGTCTCCAGCCCTTCTCAGGGCTTAGCAAACAGCCTAAAGGGGCAGCTCAGACCGGAGACGGCGGACCCCCAGGGTAATCAGGCCTGGGACAAAGAATATGCAAGATCCTGTGAGATCTGTTTGCTGGAGGATGTTATTAACTTGGAATTTGAAGGCACAGTCAGGAAACCTTTAAAACCTGTAGTCTTTTCACATGATAAAACTCCAATCTCTGCCCGGAATCACAACAGAAACTCTGTTAACATCCTTGTAAGATACGTGTTCCCTTTGTTCCCTTCTGCCAGACTGTCAATCCACAAACTGTGTCTACTTTCTCAATAAAAACCCACTAGAACAAAGGAACGGGGCTCTCCCCCCTAGGGGGGTTAGCCCGGAACGGCTCACCTAACTTGGAGAGTGGCCATTCCGTCCTATACTTCCCTACAGAAAACTGTTTCTATGCATGATTATTTCTCAGGTCATAACAAGCCATTCGCTGTGTGTTATGCGTGTCCATAGCCTGCCGAGGGGGCCGGGTTCTGCATGCTTCAGGTTTTTTATGCGTGCCCATAGCCGGCCAAAGAAGCCGGGTTCTGCACGCTTCAGTCAGACAGCTGGGTGTTTAAGCGAGATTTGAAAATCATTACATTTACATCTAGAATGGTGGTGAAGATTAGATAAGTCATTAAATTGTAAAGTACTTGGAACAGTACCTGGCACATAGTAGGCACACAATAATTGTATTTCTTTACTTATATGTTTTTCTTTTCCGGTTAGTTAACAACCAACTCTTGATATTTATCATGTCCCTTTAAATCTAGCCAACCTTCATAAGGTACTAGAATAAAATACATGATTTCCTAAAGGACCCAGATTTTAAGTCAAAAATTAAATAATGACAGAGACATGGTAGAAAAGAAGAGTTACATTTTCAAGGCATATGATATATGATCAGAAATCAGGAAAACTGACTTATAGAGGACAGCAGGCTTTGCCTGCCTTGCATTGGCAGGCATGAGGTGAGAAGTACCAACAGTTTTCGAAAACAGTCAAACCACAACCATTCTATTTGTCACATCAAGTTTGAAATGCTCCATCGCTACCACAACTATTGGCCAAAGACCCCTTCACACTTCCTAACCATTCCTGCTTCTACTTCTTCCCCATATATACAGACTCAAAGAGAAAAAAAAAACCCTCCAAAAATAAAAATAGAGGTCTTTCTGAAATATAATCCCCATTAAATTTCCCTTAAATTTTTTAAAAGAATTATAAAGAGAAGCAAATGCATTTATTCCCTTTAGATCTGCTGCCTGACTGATTAGGTAGACCCAGATATCCTTGAGGCTCATGAGGGTGTGTTTGTGAAGGGTGAAGAATCTCAGTCAGGACTGGTGCGCACTCTTGGAGAGCTCTGAGGAGATCAGAATTTAACCAAAATCACTCACCTGCTGTCTCTCCCATGGAGCAGCATATAAAATTGAATTATGAGAGAAGAGAGTGACGAGGTTACAAGTGACTAGACAGGAGGCGGCAATGCTGAGAGAAGGGTGACACAAGTTGGGACAAAAAAGATTTTAAGAGTCCTAAGGAACTATGGAAAGATATGGCAACAAATCAGACAGGCTAGTTAAAACTTAATGAGGCTTGAAGATCATCCAAGATAATAGGATTTAGTCAGAGGCAGAAAGTAGGTACTGCTGGTAACTATGACAAGACCAGCCCTGGGAGAGAGGATGTCGGCAGATTCCCAAGTTCAGCACTGTCATGTTTAATTTTGGCTAAAAGCCAAGTATCCAGTTGGAAACATTTTATGGGTAGCTAGAAAAATCATATTATAGAGCATTTTTAATAGGTTCAGGATGTTAACCAGCTCACAACTTAGTTGATTAAGTGCTTTCTCTGTCAGCAATGATATGTCTTGAAATAGCAAGTATTTAAAACATGAAATAGGCTCAAGAAGGATCAACAAAATTAATGAGTAGTATTTTATGAATTATTAACAAAAAGTGGGAATATTTAAGTGATAAGTTCAATAATAAAGATAATTTATATGGAGAGCAACTACTAAATCTTTCCACATTTTTTTTCCAAAATGTCCCCAGAAAAGGACATTTATGTCACTGTAAGACAGAATATTATGCATATGGATTGTTATTCTGACTTCAGATAGTATTTCACAAATTTATCATGTCACAATAATTAAGTATAAGTATAATACTCTGTTGGGAACTGCACTGCCTGGTTTCAGAAGCTGTAACCCCCTCATGACTAAGGCTGAGAGAGCAACCTTCGGACCATAAGCCACTAAGGAAACAAAGCTTATCTCCCTGGCAGGGGCGCCACCTCTGCCCCCTTTTACTTCACCCTGCTTGGCCCCAGATGGATGACTGGTTAGCCAATGACAGGTAAGATTCCTCGAGGAAGGGATGACCTAAGACAGGCACAGTCATGAAAGGGCCCTCAGGAAAGGACTTGGAGGGCTATAGAAAAAGGGGGTGATGAGCCCTCAGCTTTGACATCACCTGAGTCCCCATTCTGTCTGGAAAAAGTCTCCTAATCTCGTGGCTGCCTTACTTCCCCTGCCTGACTTTAGCCTGAAACAATGATAGAGGGCAGTGCAGCCCTGTGCTAGAAAAGGGCAGATTCCCTGGGGCGATCAGGCCTAAGAAAGAATGCATAAAATCCTGTGAAATTTGCTTTGCTAAGAATGACCTTAATTTAAAGATAAGGGTCCAAGTATGAAATGAGTTTGTTTCCCAAAGTTTTGCAGCCCTTTAGCTAACTGACCCTGACTCAGAATAAGCCCTCATAGTTCTTTGTATGTTATCTATTGTTTGATCCTTACTGCCTGACAATGATTGATGAGCTTTACCTGTATTCCTGTGCAAAGTGAACCCAATAAAAGCTCATTGAGGAAAAGGCTCCTGGCCCTTCCCCTCTGAGAGACTGGCCACCTCTCCTCCCCAAGCAGATCATGTCTTGGTAGACGTATTCTCATCCGTGGAGGATGGGGGCTCTCAGGGCGCAGCAGCACCCACCCCCCCAATACTCCTTTAAGTTCTATAAATCATATTATAGCTCTCATTCAAATTCTAACTGGCAAATTTCCATGTTGGTTCTCTTGACAGATTTAATACATAAAAACAGCCATAAAACAGACAAAGGAAACTGGAACCTTTTAAACACAGTCATTGTTTACAATTAAATTTCAAATTAAAAAAGACTTACCACATTTTCCTTCATCTTTCTCAGTTTTGCATCTATCTCTTTCAACCGATTTTCCTGATCCCGTTGCTCTTTGGTGTTCCGAAGTGCCTCATCCCCTGGAGTTATTTCCATATTTCTATCATCATCATTAAGACCAGGTTCCTAATTTCAAAAAAAAATCAGGCACAGGCTGAAAATGTACCATTATACACCACTCTAAAGCAATTGAGCCTTGAAAGTTGGCTTTACTTGTCAAGCAATATCTCTTCCCTTAAAATGATATTTACAATTGTCTAAACTCTTCCTACTTGAGAAGGGAAAGGTTCACCCATACATAAAACAATGAGGGAAATAATCTCAATCATATGGAAAGCAGGGAGTTAGAGTGAAAAGAGCAATGGCCAAGAAGCAGTGACCTGGGCTCTGGCCCCTGGTCTGTACTTATCAGCGTGGAGTCTTAGGCAAATCACAGTTTCTCTAGACTTCAAGTTCACTATATATAAATAATAAGAAACAACCCTGCCCATCCATGTTATGAGAAGCAGCTATTTAATAGCCTAAAAGCTTCATCAGTCTTTTTAAATTTTGCAAAGCTGCCATTAACAGACAAGCCACAGGGTGAAAGAAAAATATCATAACACATAAGTCTGACAAAGGACATGAACCTACTATATATAAGGAATCCATATATAAAAGACAATCCAGTTCTAAAACAACTCGAACAGATACTTTGTAAAAGGTGATATGTAAATGACAAATAAGTACAGTCACACCTCAGCACTCATCAGCTTCAGAACTCATCAAACCCTGTACTCGACACATTTGATGAGAAAAAAAGTTTCAGCACTCGGGGCTTGCTGGGACTCACTGCACATGGTAGAACTTGCGTGACACTGCCCCACAAGAAAAAATGCTTCACAGTTTTTCTCATCAGTTTCGGCACTCATCACAGGTTCCGGAAAGAATTAACAAGTACCAAAGTATATGAAAAAAGTCTTTGAGGATGGTGACGTAGGCAGACATGGCTCGCCACTTTGCACAGTCACATCAAAATTACAACTAAAATATAGAACAACCATCACTCAGGAACATCAGAAATTGAGTTGAATGGAAGTCTAACAACTACAAAATCAAGTTGAATGGAAGTCTGACAACTACGGAATCCATCCAGACTGGTAGGAGGAGTGAGGACGCAGAACAGGCTGGCCCTATACCCACATGGATGAAAATTCAGGAGGGATATCTCAGGAGCAAGGAGTCCCAGACCCAAGCCAGTCCCCCAGCCCAGGATTCCAGTGCCAGGAAGATAAGTCCCCACAACTTCTGGCTGCGAAATCCATTGGGGATTGAGTTGGTAAAGGAGGATGCTAGAACCCTAAGCAGTTTCTCTTGGGAAGCCCACACACAGACTCACTCCCTCTGAGCTCCAGCAACAGGGTATTCAGTAAGAGACTGAAGTGTCTGGCATTGGGGCGAGCATAGGCCTTAGTCCCCTTGCTGAGCCCTTCCCTCACAAAGCCAATTGGCTGATGTCATATCTGAGAGTCCATCAACCTGACTAATACTGTGTGACCTGACCTGCAGATCCCCAGAGACTCTGAGACCCCACCCAATGTATGGGTCCACCCAAGCAGCTTTTCCATCAAAATGGTTCATCTTGGTTCCTAAATCCTATCAAACAACTGCTGCCCTCAGTGAGCTCTAGCAGCAGCCAGATTAGAGTCACAGCTTGGCTGCACCTGGGAATGTCCAAGCCCAGCACAAGTAGCAGCCATCTCAGATCGCTTTACAGCTCAGGCAGGATGCCCCAGGCAAAACAAGCCCCAGGTTGGGGCTGACCCTGGGCTGTACCACCCAGGAAACACCAGGGCCTGTGCACCCAGCGGACGGCTGTAGACCATGCTGGAGCACCACCACCCTGCCCCTGCACAGTTGATCCTCCATGGAAGGTGCAGGTTGGTGGTCAGTGGTCACAGCCAGTCCTTGCAGTTGACGGACCTGGGTAAATCCCTCCCATTGACCTGCCAACAGCAACCAAGGCTTAATTACAAGAGGAGGGTGTATTCAGCCCACGCAAAGGGCACACTTCAAGTAGTCAGCTTGGGTGATAGGGGATACTGTGCTAGTGGGCCTTACGAAACACCTACTACATTAGGCCATGATCCCAAGACACAAAGTCAAAGCAGCTCTATCTAATACATAGAAACAAACTGCCAAAATGAAGAGACAAAAAAAACATGTCCCAAAATGAAAGAACAGATCAAAACTCCAGAAAAAGAGCTAAAAAAAATGGAGATAAGCAACCTATCAAAGACAGAATTCAAAACACTGATTATAAGGATGCTTAAGTTGTGAGGACCTCAGCAGCATAAAAAAGACCCAGTCAGAAATGAAGGATACACTAATTGAAATAAAGAACAATTTACAGGGAAATAGCAGTAGAGCAGACGAAACCAAGAATCACATCAATGATTTGGAACATAAGGAAACAAAAAGCAACATGTAGAGTGAGAAGAAGAAAAAAGAATCCAAAAGTTGAGGGTAATATAAATAGGCTTTGGAACAAGTGTAAGAAGGTGAATATTTACCTCATAGGGGTGGCAGAAGGAGAAGAGAAAGAACAAGAAATTATAAATATCTTTGGAAAAAATAGTGAAGGAAAACTTCCCTAATTTGGTGAAGGAAATAGACATGCAAGTCCAGGAAGCACAGAGAGGCACAATTATGATGGATGCAAAGAGGCCCACTCCAAGACACATCATTATTAAAAGGCTGAAGTTTAAAGATAGAGAGAGACTCTTAAAAGCAAGTGAAAAGAAGTTAGTTACCAAAAGGTTGCCAGATGGGATGGGGTGAAAGGAATGGGTGAAGAGGTGAGGGGATTAAGAAGTACAAATAGGTAGTTACAGAATAGCATGGGGATGTAAAGTACAGCATAGGAAATGGAGCAGCCAAAGAACTCATACACATGACCTGTGGACGTGAACAATGGTGGGAGGACTGCCTGAGGGAGTAGGGGCACTGGGTGGAGGGTGGCAAAGGGAGAAGAATCAGGACAACTCTACTAGCATAATCAATAAAGTGTAATTTAAAAAAAATTACAGTCTCCAACATTATAAAGGCATCAGGAAATGCAAATTAAAATCAAAATAGGATAATACTACAAAGCCACTAGAACCCAGATGAAAAAGTTTAACACCAAATGTTGGAGAGGCATGACCCAAGTGGAACTCTCATATGTTTTTGGGAAGTATACAACAGTACAACCACTTTGGAAAACTGGTAGTTTCTTAAAAAGTTAAACATCTATCTATTCTATGATCCAGCAATTCCATTCCCTTGACTCTAACCAAGAGAAAGGGAAAATGTATCACTCATTCTGTACGTGAATATTTTCCCCTTCCCTTCTCTGCTTTGGCATTATGGTTTTGGCAGTGATGTATTCCTGAGGTGCCCATCAGAAGGTTTTCTTACATTCAACTGCACATTCACACTCAAAGACAAACAGAGACCACATCTGGAGTGAGTCTATTCAGACAGACTTAGGACAGGAAATACAGCAAGGCCGTGTTGGGTGTCCCTCTTCCACGGAAGTTTTCACTGCAGTCCATGTCATCACCATAAAGGCACAAGGGGCAAGGAAGCCACCCTGGTTTAAAAGCTGAATGTCCAACAGAAGCATCACCTCTTGAAATGACTTCATAGGAGCAGCATCCAAGGTCCCAGCAAGGGACATGCCCAGCTACCAGAATCACTGCACTCAGGGAAGCTCCAAGTACGGCTTCCCCATCAGGTCTCTAGAGCTCTCTCAATACAGGGGTCATTTTGAACATAAGTGAAGTTGCCTCCTAACATTGTTGACATTCTAACTTTCATCAGTTGCCAGGGAAACAATTAGAAAATTAATGACGCTCAAACTCTCCTGCTGAAGGGGGAAGGACTGGTTAGCCCTTTGTCTGCATCTTCTGTGAGGACAACTTTGAACGACTTATTTTTCAGCCATGGTTCTAGGTCTCCCTGGGCTCCAACACTCTCTCTTCCTCCTACCCGCTGTTGCTGGTCTGTGGGTGTGCCGGCACCCCTTACTGGCTCCTCTGACTCTATACATAGTTCCTTCATTTAATTATCTTCAAAATCCAAGCCAAATGTTTTTTCTGTTTCTGACCAAGAACTCTAACTGGTATACTATGTTTGTTTGTATGTATATATGTATGTATGTATGTGTTTGCAGAGAAACAGACTGGAAGGAAATTTAACTTTATACTAAAAATTGTATTTTTTCTCTTGTTTTTCTTAGGTGTTTTTGTATTTCCTGAGTTTTCTACAATAAGCATTAATTTCATAAGCAGAAAAAGTTATTTTTAAGAAAACAAAAAAATTTCTACCAAGGCTATTTTCATTGACAATATGCCTGCACTCAAAAGGTATCGGTCTAAACATTAGACTTTAGCCCCGGTTCTACTGTGCGCTTTTGAGCAGTCACTTTCTCTTTCCGGGTCTAAATTTCTTCCCATAACGTTTCTTCAAACTCTAATAGCTCATGTGTCTGTAACTCTCTACAGTTAGACCTAAGGATATATAATATCTTTCCTTAGTCATGGTCTCTGATAGCATAACCATATAATTCAAAATTTTAAAGGACAGCATTTGACGAAAGCAGAGGCTAAGAAGAAGCAAGAAAAGACAGTCATTGATTCTGGCAAAAATTGCCCAGTGGCATATTCAAGAAGCTCTGTGGTCCCCGGAGAGATTCTATTGTCACATCAATGTCCCAACCAGTACTGTCTGTTTTCATGATCATCAAGAAATATCTTGATCTCCTATAAGAAATATTTGAGCAGACACTCTGACCATGCATGTCTTTTCTTTGTTTCTGAGTCATATAGGAATGCTTTTATTCATTAAAAAGTAAAATTCAGTTCAGATGAAGCTTTTGTGATAAGCACAGAATATCTAAGGAGCCACAGGAAGAGAACTCTCCCTGAGGTCAATTGATATTTGTTGATTTGACTTATTGATTGCCAAGGGATTCTAAGTTCACCCTTAGAAAAATATCTATGCTGTTGACCGAACCAAGAGGGGTCTTTGAAGTTAAGTAAACCTTTTTCCAAAAGTGAAATACAGAGGAAATTATTCACATCTTCATAAGTTATCTGACATGCAAATAAGGCGTGAGTTAAGGGCCAGAAAAGCACAAAGCTGCCTAGATAAAGGCAGCTTTCCCGTGTTTCCAAACTAACGCCATACTTTCCCATAGGCGACTGCCGTTACCTGTCAGCAGACGGATCACTTGCCTGGCAGCGCTAAAAGTAGGGAAAAATCTTTCAGCCAGATTTGCTTTATCTTCTTGGAATGTTGCCATGAAATGAAAGAAACCTTGACTACACAGGAGGCTTAACATTAAAAAAATGAAATACAAATATAAAATTCAAAGTAATCTGTGAAATATAGGTGAATTCCTCAGATTTAAGTGGGAATGTTTGATAGGTTAACATTAGGGGCAAGAACCTCTTAAGTATCTTCTGTTTATTCCCCAATCCAAATTCCTATGCTCTTAAGATTGGCACACTTCTATAGTTTTTGGAAGCCAACAGATGACCAATAAGATTTCTACGCCTGTGACTAGCATACCTAAAAAATTCCTAGATTCCTGCCTTCAAGCACTGTATTAAGTAATTTGAAGTCATCTGGACTACCTGGCCATTATTGGACCCCTGCAAATCCCTGGACTCAAACGTAAAACATTTTGAGGATTGCATGTTAAGCAATGGTTTATATTTCCTCAGTTTTAGCTACTGCTGAAAGAAGAGGCAAAAAAGTTAGTTGTTGCCATTAGCAATAGTACATTCTTGATAACGAGAGAGAGAAATGCAACTGTAACTTTCCTCAATCGAATGTTTGTTGATGCTTTGTTGCTCTCACCAAATTGTGTATAACTGGATCAATATTTTAAGAACAAGAAAATAAATCAAATGAAGGAGGACCTTTGTACCAAATTAAACCACTTAGTTTTAAAAACAAAAAAATAAGTCTGGTCCATGAGAACAATTTCTGAAGACACTCTCCCAACCAGAAAAAAAAAAATCTTACCACGAACTGGAATTCTAGATGTAGTAAGACCAATTTCATGAAAGATAAATAAATTACACTTCTTTACAAGAGCCAAATTGAAAAAAATCTATTGTTGAATCCAGTTGCTAAGAATTTAAGAAACTGAATGCTTGTACAACTCCTATATCTTAGATCTTTCTGGAGAAAGCTGGAATCTAATACAGCTACAAGTAAGAAATACAGTACTGAATTATGGAACATCACTCAGTTTTATGGTGGAATTTATAATACGTGGAAAGAACGACTTGTTAGAGAGTTAGATGAATACAGGAAAGTGTGCACAGTTAAACCACAGATCTTTAACAAAATGCTTCAGTTAGATCTCTTTTGCTAAGCTGAAATGAAAATAAAAAGCAGACGGAAAACTGCAGCCATATATTATTCACATTACAGCAATAGCAGTAATATGCCATTCGTTCTTCTGAATGTAACCACATACTTTGTTTTATACTAAGGAAACCAGATACATAAAAGCCAAATACTGCTTTTAGAATACTGCCATAAAGTTAAGAGCCAGGCCAGGGCACCTATATGAGAACATTATAATCAGAAAGCTCATAAGGAAAAGAAAGTTTCCTGTCTTCCCCTTTTATAACAATCAACACTTTCTTAAGCTATGAGTCACATTTCTGGAGCCCCTCACATTATCATGACTCAGGTACGTTTATCATCCTAAGCGTACGTGCCTACCGACCTGGCACCTTCACAGTTGCCATAGTCAGCTGGTCAGAAAGTCTGCATGTTTCAATTTGTTTGGGAAACTGGTTTTGGTCCAAAGCTTTCTAAATCTCCAAAAGAATCTTTTAAATATCATACCTTCCAATAACTTTCTTTCTCTGTGCTCCCCCCACCTATACTTCCTCAGTTCCTACAACGTGGCACCTTTTGTTTCATGACAGGATCACTCCGCAACTTGTCCTGTTCACACCCTGTCCTCCAGTAACCCACAGGCTGTTTCAGAGTCTAAATGCTAGTCTGAACACTTACCATCAGCCACCCAGCATCTCCCATGAAGTAAGCTGGCATTCAGAGATGTGCTGAAGGCCTGCGCAGGGGCTGGACAAGCAACATAAATGCAGGCAGCAGGACGCAGGGCCTGCGCTACAGTATGAAGTGGTGGCCGCTGGGGCAAACTAGAGAATCTGCACTCCATATAAAGCAGCAGTTGCTACTTAGCTCAGTCCTGTAGTGGCCCAAGCAAGGACTCAGGACTAATGTGTCCAGGTTTCCTAATTTTTCAGATAAAACTAGAAGTTTGGATTTTCATATGCAGTCACCCAATTTTTAAATGTTGGCCGGGAAAAGAAAGATTGTAAACCCTATGGGCTGAAGAAAACCCACCTGTGAGCCAAATCTGCCATGCAGGCCGCCAGTTTTCCACCCCCTACTGTACAGCAACAGTCTTCTCCTAGACCTCTGACCCTCTGCCTCGTCCACAAGTTCCTCTCACGCCCCTGACCCTCACTTATAGAAACAGACTTCCTTGATATTCCTTCCGGATGTGTTCTCTCTCTCTCGATCTCTCTCTCTCTCTCTCTCCCCCCTCTCCCCCACCCTACTCTGAGCCACCACAATACTTTGCTTATAGCCCTCTGTTGTGTGAACTTATGCTGTCTATGTATAATCTGTGCCTCCCATAAGGAAATAAATTCCTTAAGTCTTTTATTATTATTATTATTATTATTATTATTATCACTATTATTATTATATCCTTGGTTGAATTCTGTGTCAGATACTGCTAAGCACTTTACATATATTAACTCATTTGCCCTTTTAAAGAATAGTATTGTTCTTATTACTATAAGGAAACTGGAGTGTGGAGTGTTTCTAACTAATTCCCAAGTCCTCAGAACTAGTAAGAGGCAGAACTTGAAGGCTTTTAACTGTACAGTTCTATATTTGCCTAACTTATCTTTAAGTGCCCCATAATTCCTTACACACAGTGAGCACTTGATTAATATTTGTTGAATTCATTGTTGAAAAAGAGAAATTTATATTTTACTTAAAAGACATTCTTTCTTAAGAAGTATGGAGAAAAATTACTGATGAGTTAATTGTTTGCAGAAGGGTTAAGAGATAAAAATAATGTGAACATTCACTATGAATATTTGTGGTTCAGCAATAGATTGGAGCCCATTCATCAACTGCATAGAGATGCTGGGTTTATCCAAGATACTTTTCAGTGTATTTATTCAAAAAGAGTTCCAATCCAAAAATAATATCCATAAAATAATTTTCCAAGTTAGCATTTCTGGCTTGAAAATTCAATGTGCAATGCTGGTTTTAGTTAGAAATGAGAAAATGCCAAGAGGAAATTGAACAAAAGCTCAAAAGGTATTCTTTATTTTGCAAGAACCATGAATTATTTCTTTTCAACAACTAGGATGCTACATTTGTGTTTCTGCTTCCAGTGGGAATCCCAAAATGCAGATTTTTCTTTTCCCTCTAAAAATATGTTGTTCCACATAAAAATATATAACCTCAGTACATAACAGATAAATAATGTACCGGTTTCCTTTTCATTATTTTTTAATATTTCATCAGAGCCATAAATGTGAACTATAAAATATGATTTAGATGATGATGACAGAGTCTGGTCACAGCCACACTTTATTTAAAGTCCTAACAGTTAAACAAATCTCTAAATTCTCAGTGTCTCTTTCAAGAATAACATTTGACAGCCATGAAAAAGACATTTTCCATCTTTTTCCATTATTCAGCTTTCAGATCTCAGCTATCCTTGACATCTAACAACAACAAAAAACAAATCAGCAGTAACGTGAAAAGAACAAAGAATACCCCTGAACAGTTTTATTGCTCCATCTTGGCCTCCTCCTCCTGCAAACTGGTACCCAATAACACAAACAAACTACCACCGTAATTAGAGTCAATGGCCAGGGGTACATTTGGGTGGAGACAAAGATTCCAGTTCTCTGTTTTCCAAGAACTCTGATCCCAATCCCAAAACTGGTAGCTTCCACGACCACCAGGATTGCTGTGTGAAGGGCTCAGAAGCCGCTGTGCCTGGCCCTCAGACACAGAACCTGAGGAGGCTAAGTTGCCTCCATAGAGGTTCACCAGCAATCAAACTTTTTTTAGGATATTTCAACACTGCTCTTCTCCCCTGAGGTTGTTTCAACTTGCCCAAAGCCAAATCCCTGACCTTCAACTAAGAGCTTGGAGCAAAGATTCCCTAGAAAGCAGAATTATTGCCTATACACTATTGATATTTAAATCTTTTAAAATAAAATCACATGCATCTAAGATTGTACAGCAAACGATTTGATAAGGTGTTTACAAAACTGGTTAGAAGGTTAGTAAAATAACAAAAGACCAGCCATTTTCCCTTCAAGTGAAAACCACCATTTGATCCCAAACTAGATGCCATGAAGTACTGAAATATAGCAAGAAGAAAATGAATTTTACTTTTCCAAAGCTGATATTATTCTTCTGTTTTTCTAGCCTTTTTACTCGCTTTGAAAAAAATATGAGAGCAAAATAACAAGAGGGGAAACACATTCATTTGGAAACCCTCACAGGGGGACAGTCATCAACCTAGGGAACTTCACTGCTTCAGCCTAGTGATGTTAAATCAAAGGAGCTAGAAGAATGTGTCAGAATAAGGGACAAGTGGCTATCATTGCTTATACCTACAACTAGAGGAATAAAGAGAAATACAGCTCTCCAAAGACTAATTAGTGCTATCACAATTTTCTTCCCTCTCCTCTCTCCTGATCGTGATTAAGAATTAGCTAAATCATAAAGAAATAATAATATTAAAATAATATTTCCTCAGTGACTCCATCCCAGTGTATTACCAAACAAAATAAAAATGAAGAGAGTAGAAGTCACCAAGGAAAATACACTTATGGAAATTACCAACCCGTCTAATTTCCAGTTAAGATGGTGGCATAATTAAGCACAGTTTGCCTCCTCACACAACCACATCAAAATTACAACTAAATTATAGAACAACCATCACTCAGAACCATCAGAAATCAAGTTCAATGGAAGTGTAACAACTAAAAAATTAAAGAAACCACGTACTTCCAGACTGGTAGAAGGGGCAGATACGTGGAAAAGGCCGGTCCCACATCCACATGTGGCAGATAAAAATTCAGAAGGGATGTCTCAAGAGTGTGGATTCCTAGCCCTACATCAGGTTCTCCAGCCCAGGGTTCCAGTGCCAGGAAGATAAGTCCCCACAACTTCTGACTGCAAAAACCATTGGGGATTGATTCAGTGAAAGAAACTTCTGGAGTCCCAAGCAGTTCTCCTTAAAGAACCCACACAGGGACTCACCTACTCAGACTCACTCCCTGTGAGCGCCAGCACCAGGGTAGCAGTGTGAAGGGCACCAGTGGCATACAGGGAGGAACTGAAGTGTCTGGCATCAAGGCAGGAACTGGGGACAGCTTTCGCTAAGACAGAAAGGCAGTCAGAGGCCTTGTCCCTTTTCTGAGCCTTCCCCGACCCAGAGCCACAGCACTGGCAAGGTGGGTGCCACATATGAGACTCCATCAACCTGGCTAACACTGTTTGCCCTGCCTTGGAGATCCCCTGAGACTCTATCCCACCCAATTTATGGGCCCACTCAAATTGTAACCATAACTTTTCCATATGAATGGGTGGTCTTGGCTTCCACTTCACAACTTCCTAAATCCTATCAAACAAGCAACAGCTGGCCTTGGTAAGCCCCCGGCCCCTGTACCTCTTCCTAAGTGGTCCCAGTAATGGCCCTAGCAGCAGCCAGCCTAAATTCACAGTTTGGCTTCACCTGGAAATCTCCAAGCCCAGCACAAGTAGCAGCCATCTCAGAGTGCTTTATAGCTCAGGCTGGGTGGCCCTGGGAAAAACAAAGGTGGGGGCTGACCTTGGCCTGCACCACCAAGGAAACCCCAGGGCCAGTACATCCAGTGGACAGCTACAGACCACATCAGAGCACCACCACCCTGCCCCTGGACAGCTGATCCTCCATGGAGGCCGGAGGTTGGTGGTCAGTGGTCACAGCCAGTCCTTCTGCTCACTGGCCTGGGTAAATCCTTCCCATTGATCTGCCAACAGCAACCAAGGCTCAACTACAAGAGGAGGGTGTACTCAGCCCACAAGAAGGGCACACCTCAAGTACCCTTGGGTGACAGGGGAGGCTGTGCCCCTGGACCCTAGAGGACACCCAACACATTAGGCCACACTACCAAGTCACGGAGTCACAGCAGCTCTACCTGACACATAACAACAAACACAGGGGGGCTGCCAAAACGAGGAGACAAAGAAACATGGCCCAAATGAAGGAATGGATCAAAACTCCAGAAAAGGACTAAACAAAAGGGAGATAAGTAACCTGTGAGATGCCGAGTTCCAAACACTGGTTATAAGGGTGCTCAAGAAACTTAAGTGAGGACCTCAACAACATAAAAAACACTCATTCAGAAACAAAAGATACACTAATTGAAATAAAGAACAATTTGCAGGGAAACAACAGTAGAGTGAATGAAAGTGAGAATCAAATCAATGATTTGGAACATAAGAAACAAAAAAAACAACCATCCAGAAAAACAATAAAAAATAGAATCCAAAGAAGATGAGGATAAATGGGAAAGAGAGGAAAAGGGTGTAGTTAAGGAATAATAATGGCCCATGGACATAGACAACAAGGTGATTATGGGAGTGGGGAGGGGACAGGGGAGAGCAATGGGGGGAAATTGGGACAACTGTAATAGAATGATAATAAAAAAGAGAAAATATCTTTCATAAAGAAAATGAGGATAGTGTAAGCAGCCCCTGGAACAACTTCAAGCATGCCAACATTCACATCATAGGAGCGCCAAAGGAGAACAGAAAGAGCAAGAAATTAGAAATCTATTTGAAAAAATAATGAAAGACAACTTCTTTAATTTGGTGAAGGAAATAGACATACAAGTCCAGGAAACACAGAGAGTCCCAAACAAGATGGATGCATAGAGACCCACTCCAAGACACATGATAATTAAAATGCCACAGGTTAAAGATAAAGAGAGAATCTTAAAAGCAGCAAGAAAAAAGAAATTAGTTATCTCCAGTGGAGTTCTCATCAGACTGTCAGCTGATTTCTCAAAAGAAACTTTGCAGGCTAGAAGGGACTGACAAGAAATATTCAAAGTCATGAAAAGCAGGGACCTACAGCCAAAATTGCTCTACTCAGCAAAGCTATCATTTAGAATTGAAGGGCAGATATAAAGAGCTTCCCAGACAAGAAAAAACTAAAGTTGTCCATCATCACCAAACCATTATTATATGAAATGTTAAGGGTCTTATTTAAGAAAAAGGTGAAGATCAAAACTATGAACAATAAAATGGCAATAAATTCTTATCTATTGACAACTTATTCTAAAAAACAAACTGAGCAAACAAGAACAGAAACTGAATCATGGATACAGAGAGGGTTTTGATGGTTGCCAGATGGGCGGAGAGTGTGGGGGAATGGGTGAAGAGGTGAGGGGATTAAAAGTACAAACAAGTAGTTATAGGATAGCCATGGGGATGTAAAGTACAGTGTAGGAGATGGAGTAGCCAAAGCACTTATATGCATGACCCACGGGCATAAACAATGGTGAGGCGATTACCTGAGTGAGTGGTGGGTGCTGGGTGGGGGTAGAAATGGGGCAGGGGGGATTAGGTTAACTAAATTGCATAATCAATAAAATATAATTTTTTAAAAATTACTGTCACTGCAGGTGTAGTCAGTGAATGAAAAGCAATTGTGAAGAAATCTCTGCAGTTAAGAAGCAGACTCAAATGTGAACCCACTTCAGCACACTTAAACCTGCATCGTCCATGCACTCGAGTTTAATATACCTGATCATTCTGATTTTCAAGTCTTGGAGAAAAGCCGGGTATTGTCAGGGAGGCTGCAGAGAGCTCTTGGAGTTTTACATCGATTTCAGCCAGCTGCTGGTGCTGGGTGGCTTCAAGTGTGTATCCTTCGCCTGGGACCAGCCAGCCAGACTGATCACCCTAGAAGGAAACGACAGGCACCACATCAGCAGCCTTCTTCCCAAAATGTACCTTTCAGACTGCTACACTGATGCTCAGGACTTCACAAAAATGAATTTTAAAAAGGAAAGAAAAGAAAGGCACAGAATTAACACTGGCATAGAAAAAGAAAAAATTTAAATAGTTTATGGTTTCATTATCTGCCCACTCTTTGTAAAGTATCTTCATAAATTACACTTGGTGGGGGTTTTGCCCTGTGGGAAAAAATCTTTTAGCCTTACAGTCTGGTTATCATAGTATTCTCATTTCTCTACTTTGATAAAGTGATTGTGATGTGTTGAATAGGGAGAAATCATGTTTACCCAATAATGAATACGGTATTTTCAAAATTTGTTCCTAAAAAGTAACATAAGATCTATAAACTCAGTTGTCTGGATTTTATGAGCTTAACTGGTTATCTAACTCATTCAACAAACATTATAGTTTCATAATAGGTTAAGACTCATTCATAACATTCATTCAAAAATCTCACACTGGAGCTCTGGCCAAGATGGAGGCCTGGGTAGAAACCCTTCGCTTCCTCACACAGCCAAAGGATAACAACCAATCTAAAATCAATAAACAGCCAGAAGCGCCAGAAAACCAAACTGCATGGAGCTCTGACAACCAAGGAATTAAAGAAAAAATCAGTCATAACAACCAGACCAGTAAAGCATCGCCACTCGGGCCAGCCGGTGCAGTCTGGCTACTTTGATATTGGCATGGTATACAAACTTGGTTCTTCAGACCTCCCACTGAATCTGTGAACTACTCCAGTCTCCCAGTAAACTCATTTTCTGTTTTTTAACCCAAGTCTATCTCTGTTTCTTGCAACCCAGAACACTAATACATTTTTTGCCAAGTTATTTATAATAAAGAGTATAGGCAAAAAGCCTAATGTCTAAAAATAAGGATAGAATGAGTAGATTTTAGTATATCCATTCAAGAATATGAAGTAGTAATAAACATTTTAAATATATTTGTAAATTGGCATATTAAAGTCATACATAGTTATTTTAAAAACAACATCATCTAGTTACTCACAAATAACACTGGTTAATTTTTCCTAAATAAGAGTGATATAAATACTGTATGACTTAAATGAGGATTAAGAATCACCAAAAAAGTAAAATTTTAAAATCACAATGCCTAAATATTGCTTAATAAATCTCAAATTCTTGTCTGAATGGAATTCTTTTTTAATGACACTGTAGGTAAAAAAAAAATGTCATATTAAATTCAACAGAAATTTAAATGTTTCATTCACTATGCAGTTACAGAAGAAAATTATATGTAACACGTAGTAGATGTTATCATGGTTTTCTGTCTGTCTAGCACCTTCTAGACACCCTGACTATGTGTGGAAATTTCTAGCTTTTAGGAGCTTGCTTCCTTAGGACAGAAACTAGAAAATGTTCTTCACCATCCTCCCTTACAGCTAGGGCTCGGGCTAGCACCCAAGAGTCCACAGCCAGACTCACCCACTCAGCACTGATCAGTTGTCATCTGAGATCTGACGTAAAACCCACTTTGCTGGGTGGGTGGCAGTAGAGGCGTCTGGCTTTGCAGAGCGCTATTAGCTATAAGCGTGAGTTCCCACCACAGGAGAAAATCTCTCAAAAATTCTAAGTATCCCACAGAGATTCAAGAGAATATTACACCCACACACAATTAAACACGCCACTATAAAGAACAACCAGAGGGCTAGAGTTCTGGGGAATACAAATAAAATCATCATCTTGGTCATCCTCTTTCAGTCGCATAGCATCTATCAGAGAAGTGGTGGGGCACTCCATAACGAAAAGGACACGCAGAAGTTTGAGGGAATACAGCAAATTTAAGGGATGGCGAGAAGTCTGGTGCAGTTTGAGAACACAGTGGACAGGTCCCCTCCTCAAAGTGTTCCTGCATCCACCCTGCTGACTTCACAGACCCGCCTCTGGGTCTGTTCCGACGGGAGCCACCCTCTGTCTGACTTATAGAATCTCACGGCTTTGTAGTATCAAATGGCTATCACCCATGCCAGAGAATAAGACAGAACCCTCTCCCTCCTCAGAGGACTAGAAGGAAAAAACTCTCGACAAATAGTTTTAAAAACTGTAAAATAACAATCTCAAAAAAAAGGCTAAATAACTAAATAGCAGAACAGACATGATTGAAACCCAACTTGGAAAACTGTAAAATGACCTCCTATGAACAAAATGACAAAAAAAGATGAAGATTCTGAGAAAAGTGTTGTAAGACCCGGCGGGGAGACCCAGAAGGTTCGATACCCATTCGTGATAGACACTCGCACACTGACCGACCGATCCGTCTTTCCAGCTTTCCTCTGCCTTGTCTCCCTCCGCTGCAAAAATGAGAAACTGAATAACTGGATCCTCGGTCTCACTCTCAGCGACATGGGAAATGAACAGCTAGGTGACAAAGCTGGGCCAATGACAAGCAGGTGGAAGTCCTGGGGACACCATACCTTCCCAAATGACAAGGCAAAGCCTCAGAGGAGTGTCTCTTTGGCCCTAAACCCTCCGTCTTTCTTTCTATCTGAAAATGGACACATCACCTACAGATACAGCAGCAATCTTACAAAACTAAAAACAAAACCACACTAAGAATGTGGAGCAGAAAGAGAAAAAGACACTAGCTGCTCACACCTGGATTTCTTGTAACTGAAAAAAGTCTTTATTCATTCAAGCAATACCGTAGCACACTCCTTGACACAGCCCTCAACGAACCCTCACCATTTTGGAAAAGACTTTTGAGCTTGGAGCCTGTTATGTTTCATGGATTTGTTTTTGGTTTGGGGTAGAGACTGCGTTTGCCCACACAGAATTTTTTTAATGGAATTAATTGTCAACACTTTAAAAAGAGGAATGTTTCCCATTTAAAAAATCTGCATTTCCAGCATCCCTTGACATGTTGGAGGACCCAGGCGGCCCTGGCTGGGACTTCCACACAGCAGCAACCGGTTGGGGCCGAGTGCCGGCTCCCATGGACTGGCCAGCCATACCCCAGTGGTCACAGTGATTGCTGCACACACCCTGCTTCTGTACCTCCAGCAAAATCACCCTCAGAGCCTACAGGTCTTCAGCTGGGTTCCCCAGATACGGAACCCGAGGCAGCGATTCTTGTTCCAGTGACTTACGGCGGGAAGGGGATGCCAGCTAGAGAAGCAGGTTAGGCCAAGGAAAGAAAGCCAAGCACACTGAAGACCCGCTGACCCCTGGGGAAGCTCGGGAGGACACGTGCACCACAGAGATGAGATTATCATCTCGAGTGAGAGAACGGGGTTGGGAGGGGGTGCTGTAATGGGTTGTTCGGCTCCCACTGCGGCCGGGACAATGCTCCAGGGAAAGGGGCAGCTCTGTGCACCCTCGGGACAGGGCAGTGAGGTGGATGCACAGGCAAGCGCCAGGTTAAATGGATCTGGATGAGGCGCCAGTAGCATTCACTACATCACGCCTCTATTAAACATAGGAAAATAAAAACTAGAAGACAGGGCTGAGAATTTCAAGGAACACAGGAGAGCGTGTTTCTTTGTAGAAGTAAAGATTGCTCTCAGTGTAGTACACAAGTAAGTCTAAATGCTGAGTGATGGCACTCCTTACATGACCTCCCAGGCCCTATAAATGCTGGCTTTTGCACCCTGGATCTCATGCTGTCCTTAGAGGCACTCTGTGCTCCCCCCAGACTCATCGGGGAACTGTATGCTCCAAGTTAACTGGGCAGGAGCAGCACAGTGTTCTTAGGATTACTGAAGACTACACCAAAATACCATGGAGCCGATTCAGGGAGAGTAAGGAGTGTCCAAAGGAAAAATACAGAAAAACACATTGTAAATCATCAGTGACTAAGCCCATTACGTCACAGGCAGAGGTTATTACTGTGACAACTAACGTGCAGTAACTCCTACGACAAAATAATCCTTTGAAAATCAATAATGGGAAAAGATAGCAGCCCCGTAGACAGAAGCTGAGTCCACTTGTGCTTGCCACAAACTTGGATATTTAGCTGATCTTCCAACAAATAAAATGAACATTCGGCAGAATCTCAGCTGATACGAAGTTTGGAAGCCAAGGAGTTCAGAAGACGCTTCGCAATGGACCGCAAGGAGATTTTATAGGTTGAAGGGGAGATACCTCATGTATGTGTAGCGCCCGCAGCCACAGAGAGCCTGGTCACAAACTGCAGCTCTGGGGTTTCCCTCCCCTCCCAGGGCAGGGAACCCCCAGACCCAGACCGGGAGTGACTTGGATACACAAAGTCGGGAGATCCAGGCTACACACATACATATATACACACAGAGAGAACAAGTGGCACACGCATAGCTGCGGCAGCAAACGCCAACCGGGAGAGTACCAGAGAGAGAGGGGATTCTATCTGCACCTGGGTCGGATGGAGGCGGGCTGCTGCCAGCTGTGAGTGCGAGAGACTTTTGGCTTTTTGGAGAGGTGGTGTGTGTGAAAGTCAGACAGTGACTCATGCTGCAGTGGGAGTGCACAGAGAGACTTCTTAAAAGGGGAGCTAAGGCGTGCTGGGCAGAGACCTTGTGTACAGCTGCCCTACCAGCAAGGAGAAATGATTTAGGGCATGGTTTGCTCCCACTGAATACAGCTGGGCAGAGAGATCAGAAAGGTGCACAGTGAGGGGATTTCTTGACCCAGCCCAGGGCAGCCAGCAGGCTGGAGGAGGTACAGAGTGGAGAGTTCAGGACTGTGTCTGCTGTGAGGGCAGTAGGCTGGGAACCGGACGGGCAGGAGATGAGCACCTGAGATTATTCACAGCTAGACAGTGCCCCCTTCCCAGGCAGAGATCAAACCTCCAGGAAGGGAAGGACACACCCAGCCCCACCTCCTGCAGGTTGGCAAGCAACACCAACCAGAAAGCTATCAATGAATGAGCCATCAATAATCAAAGCCCAAGTACAAGAGAGTCCACATGAACTGAGTAAGGGGCAACCCTAGAGCATACGGATTGGAAGATCAAAGAGACTGCACCACTGAGCCCTACAGAACTCCTACCACAGAAATCCACCCCACAAAGACAAGCAGGCAAAGCAGAGTGACCTGAGATGCAGAAATAAACAGAAAGAGTTACCTCAATTGGGAAGACAAAGAAATAACCCCCAGGTGAAAGGAAAGGAGGAATCCCCAGAAAATGGGCTAAATGAAATTGAGGCAAGCAATGTATCTGACATAGAATTCAAAACAATGGTTAAAAAGATGCTCAAGGAACTCAGTGAGAACTACAAGGAACTTTATGGGAGCTACAAGGAACTTAGTGGGAACTACATCAGCATTAAAAGGAACATAGAAACTATGAATAAGAAAGAATACAATATCAGAAAAGAAAAATAAACCAGAAGGAATTAAAAGCAGGCTAGATGAAGCAGAAGACCCATCAGCGAGCTGGAAGACAAAGTAGAAAGAAATACCCAGGGTAACAATACAAAAAAAGACTCAAAAAGAACAAAGATAGTTTAAGGGAGATTCAGGACAACATGAAATGTAACAACATTTGTATCGTAGGAATATCAAAGGAGAAGAAAAGGAGCAAGGGATAGAAAACCTGTTTGAAAAAATAATGACAGAAAACTCCTCTAACTTGGTGAGGGAAAAAGTCACACAAGTGCAGGAAGCACAGAAGGTCCCAATCATAAGGAATCCACAAAGGCCCACTCCATGACACATCATAATTAAAATGGCAAATTTTAAAGACAAAGAGAAAACCTTACAGGCAGAAAGGGAGAAACAGCTAGTAACATACAAGGGAGCTCTGATTAGGCTATCAGATGATTTCTCAACAAAAATACCACAAGCCACAAGGGAATGGCAAGGAATGTAGGGGACGGGTTTATTTCAGTCTGGCAAATGTGACTCAGCTCTGTATGGAAAACCTACAGAAGCGAAGTGGTGGGCAGGAGCCAGACCTTCAAATGAACTTTTCCCGTGGGAATCAGGCCTAGAAAATGCATACTGACTGTTATGGCTTGCTCTTGCTAAAACTCCATCACCCTGGTCTAAAACAAGAAATGCGTATCATCTATCTTCAAGGTAATTTCCAAAGCCTGTGTGAATTCACCCAAGGACAGAGCTAATCAGCTTGCCACCATTCCCCTTTCATGTTATTTTCATTCCCTTGATCATACCTAAAATGTAAACGACAATATTCTATGTAATAGATAATAAATCTTTCTCTGATGTAAGACCCGAGAAAAACAATAAAAACCTGTCTAGGCAAGGGTTGGGAAGCTCTCCTCTTGCGAGAGTGGCCAAGGCATTCATAGACACTCTCCCCTCGAGACAGTAGCCATGCCATCCCCTTTTTCTCCACAGGATTACTGTCGCCTGTGCATTTATTTTCTGTTTCAGCCACAACAGGTGGACTCTGCTGGCTGGAGTGCACCACAAAGGAATATTCCAAGTAATGAAAAGCAAAGGCCTGCAACCAAGACTACTGTACCCAGCAAAGCTCTCATTTAAAATGGAAAGTGAACACAATGGAATTCTATGCAGCAGAAAGAAAGAAGGAGCTCCTACTCTTTGCAACATCATGGATGCAATTGGAGAGCATTATGCTAAGTGAAATAAGCCAGGCAGTGGAAGATAAATGCCATATGATTTCACCTTTAACAGGAACCTAAACAACAAAACAAAGAAACAAGCAAAATATAGTCAAAGACACTCCATTAGAGGACAGGCAGAAAGTGACCAGAGGAGAGAGAAGAGGGAATTTCAGGGGAAAAGGGGAAGGGTTTACAGGAACAAAGTTAAAAGACACATGGACAAAAACTAGGGGGAGGGTGGTAATGGGAGGGAAGT
>PVIA01015004.1:0-24309 GCA_004024845.1 Tonatia bakeri | reverse complement strand
AGCATATTCAGGCAACCAGCCCAAGGCTATAGGTATGTTAAATAACCATGCCATGGATTAGCTGCAAAGCTGCCCTGCACGTTCTTGCTCTGTGTGCCCCTTCCCCCAACTCACACCTGTGGTGGGGGGAAGAGGTAAAAAAAAACATCCTAGAGTCTCTGGACACCTTGAGTTCTGGGCCCCATTTCAAATGTCCATTAGGGGTCCCCCCCTCTTGGCTGCACCCTGTAACAGGATGATGCTCCACCGACTGAGCCACGCAGGTCAGGGCAAAACATGCTTTTTGTTTAGTAAACAAAACAAACTGCTTAATACCATACCTAGTATATAGTAAACTCATAAAATTTTTGAACTATTATAGATAGTAAAAATCAGCCAACTTTATTTGGTCAGAATATATTGTTTAGATTCTTTTAGATTCTTTTTTATCTTTTAATTTTTTCAAAAAATATTTTCATTGATTGATTGATTTTAGAGACGGAGGAGGGAAAGGGAAAGATAGAAACTCAAACTGTAAAAGACACCAGAGTTTGGGCTGCCTGTCACTACCAAACCCAATAAGCAATGACAGCAATTGAATCTTTATGGGTGCTTTATTCAGATGGCTAGGGATCTGAGAAGATGGCAGATTTATACCCTAATAGACCATCTTCCCTTTTCTTTCCAGGCCAAGGTTTTTATAGCAGGGAATAAACAAGGTGCGGTAAGGGGTTTTGAAAGCAGGTAGAAGAAACTGCAACATTCCTGTCCTGGGCGGTTAGCTCTTCCCAAGGGCAGGTGGTTGTTTGCCCCTCCCAGGAACACAATGGCCTGGATGCCTCCACTTGTCCTCAGGTGGTAATCTTTAGCAGTGCCCCAGGAGGTCGGCTGTTTTCCCAGGAGCTAGGACAGGACTTATCTGTAGTTTCTGAAACAAAAGCTTTAACATATACATTACTTGCTAAGTTTATAACTATTTACCTTAAACTAGAATTTTCCAACTCTTAAGTCCCCTATCAAAACATTGATTTGTTGTTCCACTTCCTTATGCATTCATTGGTTCTTTTTTAAAAATATATTTTATTTATTTTAAGAGAGAGGGGAAGGGAGAGAGAAAGAGAAGGAGAGAAGCACCAGTGTGTGGTTGCCTCTCATGTACCCCCCACTGGGAACCTGACCTGCAACCCAGGCATGTGCCCTGACTGGAAATCAAACTGCAACCCTTTGGTTTGCAGGCCTGCACTCTATTCACTGAAGCACCCCAGCCAGGGCCAATGCGTGATTCTTATAGGTACTCTGACGAGGGATCAAACTTGCAACCTTGATGTAATGGGACAGTGCTCTTACCAACTGAGGTACCCAACCAGGGCAGATTAGATTCTTGATGAGGTAAAAGTATATTTAAGATAGTCTTTTAGTTTTTAGTTAACAGAGGAAAAGGACTGAAACAAACTAGTAAAATACTCTTTTGGGAAGATAAGTTCAAGTTTTATTTGAAGCTGGGAGATCAGGCTGTATTTCCAGTAATGATGAGTCTAGAAATGGAAGAGTAACTTCCAGCATTATGACTGTGTAAAGGTAGGGAAATTTGTGTAAAGAATGTGAGTTTTGTTTTTTTTTTACTTAATGTGTGTTAAATATTTTTTACAAGAACTGATTTTTCAAACTGTTATCTGAAATGGAGGCTTTCTTTGATAAAAATGACAGCACTTTTTAAATTTTCGATTGTTCTACAATTTAGGGTTGCATAGTCCAAAATGTATTGCATTATTTAGTGTATCTCACAGATAATGAATTTAATAATTTATAGTCCACACTCTAATGCTTTTTTTAGGTTGTCCTTATATATTCCATGTCAATATAAGAAATGTCCAAACCTGTGAAAATTTTCATGAGTTTATTTGCACCAAACTGACGACAGTTGTCAGGAAGCAAAATCTCAATGGATTGAGAAAATGCTCTGGAAAATGACAATTCTGAATCTTATTTTATATATCACAATCAAAAGAAGAGGTGTGAGGAAGTTACAGGAAATCTATTGGTGATAGATTAGGGAGGTGGGAGAAAGCAAAGCAGGGAAACCTCTGGAATCAGATAGACACATACTTCTCTTACACTGGTGGGTACAGGATAGTTAACAGTCAACAATTAACACAATAATAATAACAATAAGGGCATGTGTAGTCTCGTCCCTAACCACAGGGGTTCTGGGAAAGAAAGTTACCTTGACATTCCAAAGGTAAGTAATCTTAGACGCAAAAAGACAATACACAGGCTCACTTAACTGAAAGATTTTTTGTCGGGGAAGATTCTAGCCTAGGACAACTGTCCACCATGATCTGCTTTTAGGAAAGTTTTTAATTTGAGACAATCGAATGTGGTTACTCTGGTCTCTGAGTTTGTAAGGCAGCCAGGCAGGCCTCCCCTGAGCTTGTCAGGTTTACTGTGTGGTCCTTTTTCTTCCACATCCAGTTGGTGAATAATTCTGCTTATTTAGCCTATCTGTACCTTTAATTTTATACACTTGAGTTCTTTAAAGTACATATTAAAGAAACATTACTCTGTGGTTGTCTTCAGCTACATTTTCTCTATAGAACTGTTTATTATAGGTCAGCAGTTCTCTAAATGTGGCCCTATCAGCATACAAATACGCTATATTACAATCTTATCTTAAAAATAACCTTTGATGCCACATCTGCTTCCAGCTATTGTCCCATTTCTCTGTTCTGGGTAGAGTGAAACTCCTCTAAAGTAGTTTCTACTTCTTCCATTCTTTTTTTAAAGATTTCATTTACTTATTTTTTAGAGAAAAGGGACAGGAGGAAGAGAGTGGGAGAGAAACATCAATGTGCAAGAGATGTGCAACGTGCACCAGTTGCCTCTCGCACCACCCCGCCCTGCAACTTGGGGAGCTGGCTCGCAACCTGACCTTCCCATCTGCAGGCTGGCACTCAGTCCACTGAGCCACACCAGTCAGGGCCTTCTATTCTTTTATAAACTTTTTCCCATACAGTTGTCCTCTCCCCCACATCACTGAAAACACTTCTCGTTGAGGTAACAATGACCTCCACATTGCCTAATCAAGCCCTCAGCTCTCTATTCACTGTTATCTCCCAAGATAAATTTTACATAGTTGGGTGATACGCGATCACCAACCGGCAGTGACCATGGAACGCTGCGGATGGCTCGTCGACACACGAGAAATGAACATACACAGAAACAGGCAATTTTCTGTGGAGAAGTAGGGATGGAGTGGCCACCCTCGCTAGGGGAGAGCGCCTTGGTCACCCTCTCTGGGAGAGAGCGCGCGTTCTCCTGTCCCAGCAGGCTTTTTATTGGGTTCATTTGTGCAAGAATTCAGGTAAAGCTCATTACTCATTGCAGGGAAGTTAGGATCAAATAACAAGGAACTCTGAGGGCCTACTTTGAGTCAGGGTCAAAGAGCTGTAAAACTTTGAGGAACAAACTTATTTCCTCCTTGGACCCTTCTCATTCAATTGACAGCATTCTAAACAAAGCAGGTTTCACTGGATTTTACATATTCTTTCTTAGGCCTGATCACCCAGGGAACCCACCCTTTCTAATACAGGGCTGCACCACCCTGTCATTGTTTCAGGCTTAGGTGGAGTAAGGGGAACTAAGGCAACCAAGGGATAAGGAGATTTTCTTGCAGCTCATGAGCACTCAGGCTTTGTCAAAGCAGAGGGGTGAGGGTCCATCACCCCCTTTTGCCGTAGCCCCCAAAGTCCTTCCTTGGGGGCCTCCCACGTGATCATGCCTGTCTTAGGTCGTTCCCCCCTTGGGTAATCTTACCCGTCATTGGCTAACCGACCAAGCATTGGGGTTCAGGCAGGGTGAAGTAAAAGGGGCAGAAGCGGCACTCCTGCTAGGGAGCTTTTGTCTTCTTGCTGGCTTACGGTTCCAAGGTCGTTCCCTCAGCCTTAGCCTAGGCGGGAGTTACAGCTTCTGATACCAGGCAGGGCGGTTCCCAACAGTTGGGGCATTCCTTTTTTTTTTTTTTTCGGTATCTTGTGTTTTCTTCTTCCTTCCTTTTTTCTTTTAATTTTCATTCCCTTTTAAAACAAATTCTTCACTTGGCTTCAGGCATCACAATCTTCTAATTCCTTCTACTTCACTAATCACTCTGTGTTGATCTCATTTGTTTATTCTGTTCATTCTCCTGACTTCTAAATGTTGGAGTTCTGGGAGCTTAGTTCTTGAGTTTCTTTTCTAATTATACTTTATCTTACTTGGTCTCATGATCTTAAATAATATATTTGTGTCAATATTGGATATTGTTTAAATTGATTATATTCAAATTTAGCTTCTCCCTTGAACGCTAGACCTGGTATTGAATTGCCTCCCAGCAGCTGGTTTTCCCCAGAATAGTCCCTTCACTTCCTCCAGGGCTGTGGCCAAACCTCTTATCAGAGACTTCCCTGACTAACCTACCTAACGCAAGTTCTTGACCGAGCACTCCCTCTCCCCTAACTCTATTTTATTCATTTCTTGGTAAAAAAATTATTTATTGATTGATTTTAGAGAGACGGGGGAGAGAAAGAGATTTGTTGTTCCACTTATTTATGCATTCATTGGTTGCTTCTTGTATGTGCCCTGACTGGGGATCAAACCCACAACCTTAGTAAAATAGGATGGCACTCTAACCAATGGGGCTACCTGGCCAGGGCCTTATTTTCTTTTATAACACTTATAATCTGGCATGTTTTATACATATGCACACATATATAAATATTTACATGTAATATATGCATATATAATATATAACAAATGCATAAATGTGATATAAATATATTTATAAGTAAATGCATGTGTATATATTTATAATTTATAAATATTTGTCTATATATAAATCTGTAACATGTGTAACATATTAACAAATATTTAAAATATTTACTATATACATTTATGTGGGGGGGTTCTGCACACAGGCCCTGCCCCCTCCCCCGTCCCCGCCCCCCCGCCCCCCACCACGGATGAGAATAAGTGTACCAAGACATGATCTTCTTGGGGAGGAAAGGAGGCTGATCTCTCAAAGGACAAGGGCCAAGAGCTTTTCCTCAATGCGCTTTTATTGGGTTCATTTTGCACAGGAATACAGGTAAAGCTCATTAATCATTGTCAGGCAGTAAGGATCAAATAGTAGATAACATACAAAGAACTGTGAGGGCATATTTTGAGTCAGGGTCAGATAGCTAAAGGGCCATAAAACTTTGAGGAACAAACTCACTTCTTGCTTGGACCCTTATCATTTAATTGAGAGCATTCTAAACAAAGCAGGTTTCACAGGATTTTACATATTCTTTCTTAGGTCTGATGTCCCAGGGAACCCGCCCTTTCCAGCACAGGGCTGCACCGCCCTCTGTCATTGTTTCAGGCTTAAGTCAGGCAGGTGAAGTAAGGCAGCCAAGAGATTAGGAGAATTCTTGCAGACAGAATGAGGACTCAGGCTTTGTCAAAGCAGAGTGGTGAGGGTCCATCACCCCCTTTTGCTGTAGTCCCCCAAGTATTTCCCTGGGGCCTCCCCGTGATTGTGCCTGTCTTAGGTCATTCCCCCCTTGGGGAATCTTACCCGTCATAGGCTAACCGATCAAGCATTGGGGGGCCAGTTACAGATGAAGTAAAAGGGGCAGAGGCAGCACTCCTGCCAGGGAGATAAGCTTTGTCTTCTTAGTGGCTTATTGTCCGAAGGTTGCTCACTCAGCCTGAGTCATGGGGGGATTACAGCTCCTGAAACCAGTCAGGGTGGTTCCCAACACATTCATTCATTCATTCATTCATTTATATTTGTATGTTTATATGTATATATAAATATTTGTATATATATTTATATATAAATAAATAAAAATAAATATGTGTACATACTTATGCATGGTTTTTGGTCTGTTTTCCCCTACTAGGATTTACTAGAATCTAAGCTCCATGAGGGCAGGCTCTTAGTGCCTAGAATAGCCCCTAAACTTTAGTTTAATAGGCACTGAATGGCTACATAATGGCATTCCAGACAGTGTGCTTGATTTCAAGATATTTATCCTGAGAATTTTAGCAATAACAAGAAAACAAAAAGCCTAACAACTTGTCATAGTAAGGAATATTAGTCAAATATGTAGATTTTACACATTAAAAAGTTGACCTGCTTGCCACAAATTGATCACCTACAGTAAGGGGAAAATGGCTTGTATAGTTTATATGGAGAAAAAGCTAGTACATTCAAATTCTGTTGCATTATTTGCTTCAAAATCTTGTGCAGTCCCTCAATTTTTACTGTTTTAGAGGTAGTGAACAGAACCAATTTTTCTTCTTGTTTGTGCTGTTACCAAATAACAAATTTGGGGGTAACTGAAAGAATTTCATGAGGCTACAGAGTTTGCGCTGTTTCCTCACATCAAGCCATTTTTTAAAATAGAAAATCACACTTTTCTGATCCCTTAGTGACTCACAGGATTATTCTTTCTAATTGACGCTAATATCCTGAACCTAAAACCAAAAGGGAAGAATAGGTACAGTGACAGTAACAGCTTTTTGGTAAAGCAACATCCTCTTTGGATTTCTTTTGGTTAGGGAAAACAGGTAGTTATGTAGGTCTTCTGTAAAAGTGAAGTGGTGTAACACAAACTTTCAGAAAGTGAAGGACACTCCTCATTTTATACCATTTAGGCTTATGAAAGGTTTCACAGGAATACTCTATTCTTGGATAGCAGGGGAAGCCTGTATCAAACTAATTGCATTTATAAAACTGTGTCACATTCTCTCACATCTTTGTACTTATATATATTCTGTTTTTTCTGCTTGGACTGATGCTTCCTTTGATTTGGGTTTTCCTTCTCCAGGATGCTTCTGATCAGGTTGGTCTTGTAATTTTTTTTTTTTTTTTTTTTAAGAGAGAGAAAGAGGCCTGGCTGGTGTGGCTCAGTGGATTGAGTGCCAGCCTATGAACCCAAAGGTCACTGGTTCGATTCCCAGTCAGGACACATGCCTGGGTTGAATGCCAGGTCCCCAGTTGGGGGGTGTGTGGGAAGCAACCACACATCATTGTTTCTCTCCCTCTTTTTCTCCCTCCATTCCCCTCTCTCTAAAAATAAATAAAATATTTTAAAAAATAACAGCAGAAACTAACGTCATAAAATTTAAAGAGAGAGAGAAACATTGATTTGTTGTTCCACTTATTGATACATTCATTGGTTGATTCTTATATGTGCTCTGACCAGGGATCAAACCCTCAGCCTTGGTGTATGGGGATGATGCTCCAACCAACTGAGCTAGTTGGACAGGGCTCCTTGGTCTCATTTTGAACCATTGTCTCTATGTCTAAAAGACTTTTATATACTTTACATTGCATAAATTATCACATTTATTAATTTGCCAATCTCTTTTAAAATTCACTGAAACAATAAGATTGTCTTTTATTTTTGTTACATTTGCATAATACAGTGTCTGCCATAAGCAGGTACTTAATAACTGTTTGCTGAATGAATGAATAACAAGTCCTCTCTTCCATACGCCTGGTAGAGGGAACTAACATTTCCTTAGGTTCAAAGCCATTACCTGAAATAACACAAAAGTGGGAAAACTGGTCAGAGTCTTTATTTTAATCTTTTTCTTAGAGCTCCTGTATTCCTTTGTCTTGATAAATATACTCAGTAGACAATTGAGATCATGAAAGTTTTTTGATGTGTGGGGCCTCCATGTAATAAGTAAAGCAAGGATGTACAAAAATGCTTCTACCTTTTATGCTGCTTTTCTGAACACATTTGTATTTAAGAAGTCAATGTCAGCCCTGGCTGGTGGCTCAGCTGGGTGGAGTGTTGTCCCGTACACCGAAAAGAGGTTGTGGTTTCCATTCCCAATCACATACCCAGGTTGTGGGTTCTGTCCCTGCTTGGAGCATGTGTAGGAAGTGGCCGATCAATGTTTCTCTCTCACATTGATGTCTCTCTCTGTCTCTCCTCCTTCCTCCCTCTCTGAAATCAATAAACCATATTCTTGGGTGAGGATTTTTTTTAAAAAGTCCATATCACTCAGTTATCAGGTGAAATGCTTCATTTCTTAAAGATACTCTTTAAATTTAAATATTTTTATATTTCAAATTAGGAATTCTAGCCTTATTCTTAAAATTCATTTTTTCCTGAGTTTATTTTCTCTTAAATATACAAAGGAATACATTTTCATAGAGTGTGTTGAAAATTAGGAAAATCAATGGTTCTGCTTCTGTCAAGTGCAGTGTTTAGAGTGTTATTTTGATAAAATCCAGTAGCTCTGATACGGCTTGAAAATTCTTGCCCTTTTGGAGTATAATTGCAGGGGAAAAACTGCGGTATGGGTGAAAATCCACCATAAGCACTTGAACTGGTTTTATACATGACCATCTTAGGTTGCGATAGTGAGGTTGCTGTATGGAGTGTCTTTGGATCCAACATGCAGGAAAACACAGGATTGCCGGGGTTCACACAAGTAGGCAGCTGTTCAGGTTTCATTTCTGTGTCTGAATTTGAAGCCGAAGTACTTTTCTTATCCTAAAACATAAACACATCAAATCATTCTCAATTATAAAGTTCTGGAAAAAAAATACCTCAAAACTATTCAACTTAGTCCCAACCCTATTTTATACCACTCACAAAAATTAACTTGAAATGAAGACTTAAATGTAAGATCTGAAACTGCAAAACTCCTAGTAAAAAAATAGGGAAAAATTTCCTTCATATTAGTCTTGGCAATGATTTTTTGGATATGACCCTCAGGTACAAGCAATAAATGCAAAACTAGACAAGTGGGACTACATCAAACCAAAAAGTTTCTGCACAGCAGAACAACAACAACAAAAACCATCAACAGAATGAGACAATCTATAGAATGGGAGAAAATGTCTGTAAACCACATATCTGATGAGGGGTTAATATTAAAGATATTAAAAATATATGAGGAACTCGTGTAACTCAAAAGCAAACAAACAAAAATTGGATTAAAAATTGGTCAGAGGACCTGAGTAGACATTTTTCCAAAGAAGACACACGAATGGCCAAGAAGTACAGGAAAAGGTGTTCAACATATGCGAAATCTAATGAATAAACTGAACTAACAAGCAAAATAGAGACAGACTCATAGATAGGGAGCAGGCCGACAGCTCTGGGTCGGGAGAGGGTTGGGAGGGTGGAGCGATTGAGCAAAAAAGAAAAGAATTCATGGACACAGACAACAGCATGGTGACTGCAGTGCAAGGGAAGAGGTGGGTGGAGGTGGAAGAGGATCTAGGGAAGATAAATAGTAATGGAAAAAATACAATAAAAATTTAACTATTAAAAAATATGTATCTACAAGGTCTGTCCAGAAAGCATCAAGCTATGTAATGTGTAAAATAGAGACATTTATTGAAGAAGATAACAAGATACAAGAAACATTGTACATAGGACAATGATGCCTCAGTCCTCTTCCAAGTAGGCACCTTGGGACCTCACACAGTTTTCTCCCAGTTACCATCAGCTGCCCCATCATATTTTCCTTAATCTCATCAATGTTCTGAAATCTCTTCCCTTTCAAAGGTGATTCGAGTTTTGGGAAAAGCCAAAAGTTGCAGGACATCAAATCTGGGCTGTAGGGGGTCTGAGTCACCTGTGTGATTTGATGTTTTGCCCAAACCTCTGCACGTGATATCAAGTACAAACTGTGATACATGATCAGGCATATCATGATGAAGCTGCCAATCACCAGTTGCCCATAGCTGCAGCCTTCTGAATCACCCAAATAGTTTCCATGGAGAAATGTCCAAACTTAACGCAAAATTTGATGCAGATTCATTGCTCTACTCACTCTTTTTGAATGTGACAGCCACACAGTACACATGCTCACTCAGGGGTATCTACCATCCCCACTGACTAGTCCAGTGAAGTCATCATTGGTCATGCATGTGCATTGCAGTCCATTCTGCTTGGCTGCCAGGTTACATCAATGTTGCACAAACCATTCTCATTATATTAACAATGGTTGGAATTTTTCTGGACAGACCTGGTATTTGAACCAGAATAAAGTTGTAGCAAGTAAGTTTAAACACACACATACACAATGAACAGCAACACGAGAAGACCACAATGAGATATTATCTCACACCTGTTAGAACTGCTCTCATCAAGAAGGGCAGAGATAACAGGTGCTGGCAAAGATGTGAAGGAAGGGGAACCCTTGCGCACCGTTAGAATGTAAGTTGGTGCAGCCACTGTGGAAAATTGTATGGAGGTTCCTCAAAATATTAAAAATATAACTACCATATGATTCAGCAATCCTAATCCTAGATATGTATCCAAAAGAAATAAGATTTGGGGAAGGAAATTTTTCCTTTATCCTAGGTTCTTTTGGCTGGTCTAATAATCAAATTGACATGAGACAGGTTAGCAGTAGAAAAACAAAAGTTTAACAAAGTTTAAAAGCTTGTGTACCTCATATATATGGGAGAGACCCAAGAAAATGGAGCAAGTCTGAAGTGGGTGAAGCCACTACCTTAAATAGTATCACCAGCTAAAGACAAAATAAGCTGTGGGTGGGCAGTCGGTTATGGGAGGGGAAATTACCAGGAAGGCACAGTAGCCGCATGTAAGGTGGTTTAGCAGATTTAAGTCCTTGAGTTCTCCATTAATAGTTGTTTCCAGAGATCAGGTTATCCCCCCTCTTCCTCCTAAAGTGAGGGAGCCACCCTTACAAGTGGAGATTTCCCTTACACAGTTACATGTCAAAAAAGCTTTTACAAAAGGGTAACTTCTCAGTTTTTAGAGTTTTTCCTATGTTGGCAGCTTTCTTAAAAATAATCAGCCTAAACTTGTCCTTATGCCAAAGAGAAATACTCTGGGATGGCAAATTTTGTTTCCTTATAGAAACCACTATCTCAAAGAGATGCCTGCACCCCCATGTTCATCATGGCATTATTCACAATGGCAGAGCCACAGAAACCACCTCAGTGTCCATGGAAAGATGAATGGGTAAAAAAAAAATGTATCTATACATAATAAACAGAGAAAGACAATTAGTGTATGACTGTACATATTATTTGGAATCTAAAAAAAAAAGAGCCAAACTTATTAAGAAAGAGTAGAAATGGTGGTTGCCAGGGGCTGGGAGGAGCTGGGGGAAATGAAGAGATGTTGGTCAATATGCACCAAGTACACACAAAACTGTAATTATGTGAGGTGATGGAGGTGTTCACCTTATTTTGGAAATTGTTTCACAATATATTTATGTATCAAATCATCGTATCATACACCTTAACCCTACACAGTGTTACATGTCTGTTATATCTCAATAAAGCTGGAAAAACAAAACAAAAAACGTAGCCCTAGCTACTCCACTTTTTTTGGAATCCTGTTCTCTTGAGGGCATTTGGGAGTAATGGTGGGCATCCCTTCTCAGCCTTCTGGCTAAGATCGAGTGTAGAGTAATGGTTAAGTGCTCTGAAGGAAAACAAAAACAAAACCCAAGATGTTTATGAAAATACATAGGAAGTTCTAGCCTACAGTGAAAGGCTAAGGAAGGCCATTCTGGTGAAGTGTCATTGAATCTAAGAGTGTAAGGCAACGAAGGAAAAGACAGAGGTGGGAACAAAGAAAAAGTGTGGCCCCAGTCAAGTAAGCTGACGTGAGAGTAGAAGGGCAGATGCCAGACTGCAGGGTGGTGTTGGCTATGTTAAAAATTTGGGTCTTTATAGTAAAAGCAAAGGCAAGCTATTTAAGGTTTTATGGAGGAGCATGCCATGATGTCAAACGTTTTAGTATGATTGCTTTGGCTGTTGTCGGGACCTTGAGTGGTGTGGAAAGGAGCTATATAGGAGGCCAGGTGATACTCGGGCTACTGGTTCCTAGATCATACTTGGAGTTACAGTCAGTCCTCACTGAAGGCTTATTGATAGTCTTGGAATTTGGGTGAAACCAATTTTACCATAGGCTAACTGATATAAACAAGAGTTAATTTGTAGGGTATCTCATGAATGTTATCACAAGGACTTGCTGTACTAGCTTATACCTTTGTTATAAAAGAGGTGGCTAAGTGGTGGTCAGGGGTTAAAAAGGCCATTGGGAGGCGTTAGAATGCACTGGGACATGGAGGACCTAAGCCACCGCCTGTGCTGGAACAAACAAGGTATGTGTCACTGGCTAAACACCTGATCACGAGATTCCCCATTATCAGAAGCAACTGAAGTTTAGCCAGCAGGTCTCAGAAGCAACTGAGGTGTAGCTGAAGGCATCCTGCTGGAAACCAGTTGAATCCTCACTGTTCCTCCCCTCTCCCTGGAGTTTTTTCCCCAGAACAAGGCCTATAAATCTGGACTTTTGTCACTGAACCAACCATCTCCAATCAAAGGATGCTGTCTGGCGAACACTTGTACCCAGGACACCTCGGGCAGATCAGCAGGGTGATCCACTCTCCCCTGGGGTCTGCTACACACTCTTAAAAAACCTTCTACCCTTTCCCTCGCAGCTGTAGTTGGCTTGGACGCAGCTCACCTGATCTCAGCCTCCAATAAAAGCCCTAATTGGACCTTTGTGGCTCCTGGTCCCTTCCTGGCCACCTCAGCTACCTAACAGGAGGCAAGTTAAGGAATGTGGGTAAAAGGAGAGAGAGAGGGCCATAATAATACCTACATGGATTATACAAAAACAAGTCAAGCAAACTAATTGGTAAATTTGTTTGTATTTGTATTCTTCCTGCTGTAAGGGTTATAAAAGCACATATTGTTACTAGGGCTGGGTTCTGATGCTGGTGCTCATAATAGCTATGTGACTTTGATGAAATTGTTTTTACAAGGTTTCAAGTTCCTTGTCTATGAATATAAATCAAAGGAGATGGATTAGATAGTATTGTATCCAAATTTGAGGACTCCCTTATCAGGGCTCTTCAAATATAGCAGTAGGAACTGATTTTCTTTTTCTTTCTTTTTTTTTTTTAAGAGAGGGGAAAGCAGAAAGGGAGAGAAACATCAGTTTGTGGTTGCCTTTCACACACCACCTGACTGGGATCCTGGCTTGCAACTCAGGCATGTGCCCTGACTGGGAATCGAACTGGCAACTCTTTGGTTTGCAGGCCTGCACTCAATCCACTGAGCCACACCAGCCAGGGCAGAACTGATGTTCAATTATTCAAAAAGCATAAAGGAAAGTGTGCATTAATAAATGCACTCTGTGGGGGTCCATGTAGGCAAAAAGTTTTTGTAGTTAAAAAGTGTCTCAATTTCCTCCGCAAGTGAAAGCTTCTTAGGTGGAAGGTGGCTGCCCTGTGATTTGTGGGGAAAAAGTACCAACTCTAATTTACTTTATGGGGACACCCAGTCAGGTTGCCCAGGGCAACCTCAGGCACAGAGGACTCCTTTTCATCAAATCACCCTCTACTACTGGCTTTAGAATTCTGTAGTACAGAAAACCAAATCTAGTCAAAATAGACAATAAATTAGCTGATAAAACTTTGTTGGTATAATTTGTACCACACAATCTGGAAGTTAGTGTCTACCTAAATCTTTTAGATCTCCAGGACAATTCACAAATGTTTATAGACTTAGAAACAAAACACCCATTGATTTTACTGTATGTCAGAGGCCCTCACTACAGCTTTCTTATTTGGGTTTCACTCTCTTCAAATCTGATATACTTTTTACTTTGCTTTTTTCCTTTTTATTGAATTTATTGGGGTGACACTGGTACCAAAATTACATAGGTTTCAGACATACAATTCTGTAACACATTCAAATATGATATTCTTAAATGTGGAGTTCAAACTAGATACAATTGAAAACAAAATAGCCTCAAAGAATAATAAAAAGATTATTTTAAATTAACTGCCAGTTATGCATAGGGTCAGCATCTGTTTTGTACTTAAGGATAAAAAGGTAAATTAAAATTGTAAATGATTCTTTTAAAATCGACTGTGTCTTAGAATTGGCCATGAAAGTGCCTTCAAGAGAATAAAAATCTGAGAGAGAAGAGGGAATTTCAGGGGAAAAGGGGAAGGGTTTTCAGGAACAAAGTTAAAAGACACATGGATAAAAACTAGGGGGAGGGTGGTAATGGGAGGGAAGATGGGAGGGGGATGGGTGGGCTTGATTGGGAGTAAAGGGGAGAAAACTGTACTTAAACAATCATTAAAATAAAAATTAAAAAAAATAAAAATCTATAGATGGTACTAGCTTACTTACTAATTTAATTTTTAAGGCTCTCCTGAAATTAGAGAAAGTCTGTGACTTTTCAAAGTTCTCCAGTATAATCACACATATTTAAAAAAAAATAAAAGCAAGCCACTGAAATAATAAAAATATCCCCTAGAGAAGCTGTAATTATGAAGTTAAAATGTTTTTTCTTTTTTGATGTGTCACACTTGACATATCACAGTTAAATATAGTCACAGTTAAATATAGTAACCTCCAAAGCAACAGATCCAAAAGCCTAATTTTGAGGCATCCTTTTATTTCAGCTGAGGCCCGCCATCTTCCTTGTTAATGTTTTCCGTACTTTTTTTTTTGCCACTATTGAGGGACGAACAATTAAACCTTAGCTTTCTAGTTTCCATCAACAGTGAGTATAAGTGCATCATATCCTTTGACAGTTCATATCTTTTGAACAAGGTACAATGTACAAATGTAAAATTTACAAGGTGCGTTTTCAAGCTATCACCTCACAGCTTGCAATAGAGTAGGAGTTGCATACCATCCCCAATCATCTTTATACCTTCAGAGCAATTCTGGCTTAATGCAATAATGCGCATTTGCATCTGTGTAGCCCAGGGGTTGCCTAGAAAAAAAATTTTTTTTGGAGGGAGGGTTCAGGTGGGACTACGGGTGCCCCAAATTTAAAGCAAAGAATATTAACATTCACAAACATCCAGCCCTTTGCCCAAACCCACCCAGTCATACTCGGTCATTCTCCGTGTCGTCTTTGTTTATTTTTTCGTCACAGTCTTTCAGTAGCAGACCGCAAGAAGACCGGCGAGTGTCCCAGGGCATGCGGCCTTTTTAGTACACCCAATTAAATCCGGATCAATACCCGGAGCAGTCCTCCAGGGTGAAACCGCGAATCCTTTGGAGTGATTGTAGCAGTCCGTCTCCATAACAACCGGCCGCGGCGCTCCTCCGCCCCTCCAGCGCCGGGCCCGGATGTTGTGGGGCTCACGGTCACCTGGCCTGGCGTCCTGCAGGCTTGTCGCGGCGTGCCGCGCGCCTCTCTGGGAGTCGTAGTTCTTGTCTCCGCAGCTGCCGGACTAAAGGCACGGGCAAGACTACGAGACCCAGCATGCACTACGGCGGCCGGCCGGCCGCCGCCTCTCGGCTGCGAACGCTTGTGAGCAGGTTGTTTTTATGAGAGGCGTCACTGCGCTCTGAGCTGTGAACACCGCCACCGCGACAGCCTGCACAGTGGAGCAGCGGTGGGGCTGCCCCTTCAGGTACGGCCTTGGGCGGGTTTGTACCCCGGGAGAGGAGTCGCGGCTACCTGTCGCGGCCCTGGTTGGCACCGTCGGATCAGCCTGGCGGAGGCACTCGCGAAGTCTCATCTGGGGTTGGGGCTGCCGGGCCCTGAGTTCGACTCCTGTCGCCTGGAGCAGGCTGGGAGGCCTGAGAATCCTAGTTGCAACCCCCGCGGCCAGAGTCGGTTCCTGAGGCGTCGGTTCTGGTGGTCTTGCAGCCTCCGATCCCCACGTGGAGACCCCAGCGGTGCGCCAGCGGTGTGGGGGAGTTGACTGCCCCGGGTACCCTCCTTTCTTCACTGTTCTGGTTTGGGGTACTTCTCGGTCTTGATGGTGAGACTCCATATGGTAAGATGTGATGTGCGTCATCCTGCCTGGTTTTCAACCGGCTCATCTATTTTGGTGACGTTTGAGCCCTGTGATGCCAGGAATAGAAAGATTAAATATTAAATAATGCAGCTGAAATTTCTGCTTGTATGCCAGCTGATAATGATCAAATCTCCCTCCATATCCTTGTCCTTTATCGGGCCGCCTTTAGGGTTGGCGTTTCTAATCGATAAATTCTCTGGAGCAGCTGTTCGTTTAGTGCTTTGTATGCGCTACATGTTTCCCTTGTTTAATGAATCCAACTGCCATTGGGAGCGCCAGTTTTAACGAGCTCAGCCCATTAAGGCACTTTGTTGAGTGGTGAAATTTGCACTGCTTTACTTTAGCTATCTTAAAAAAACGGAATGGAGTTTTATTGTGGCTAGAATAGGTAACTGCTTTGGTACTGCGAATTTTAGGATATTTGCGTTTTCCAATAACGTTACATCCCCTGGATAGTCCTTGAAACGTCACTATTAGCTCATCATATCTGCGCCTTAAGGTTTCAATCTTAATTAGCCCCCCAATTTCTTGGTGGTATTTGGTGTGAATGGTTTACTATTCTGTCTTGAGCTCTGATCTTAGAAAGGAAGGGAAAGAGGAAGCGGGGTGTTATTTCAATGCATAATTTAATTCTTTAAGGATGGGATTCTAATTATACAAACTATTAAAAAATCATTCTCAAATGTGTAAATTATTCTTAATAAAAGTAGGTTAGAAAATAGTGTAATTTTAATTTTGTAAACCATATAGATAGAACTTAGAAGCAATTATATGTGTATATGAAATGTCAGCATAAGAAATGTTTAAACTGTAGGGAATTTTTATGAGTTTATTTGAGCCAAACAGCTACCAGGAAGCAAAATCCCAGCCGATTGAGAAAATGCTCTAGAGAATGGCAGTTTCGTACCTGATTTTACACATTACAACCAAGGGAGGACACCTAAGGGGATTTCAAGAAGTTCACCAGTGATAGATTAGGGAGGTGGGAGGAAGCAAAGCAGGGAAATCTCTGGGATTGGATAAAAAGTAAAACCAATAAGACACATGCCTCTTACATTTGTGGGTATAGGATAGTTAGCAGATAACACAATAACATTAAATAACAGTAACAGTGAGGGGTTTTGTGGTCCCTGTTCTGGTGCAGTGAGGGTCCCAAAAAGAAATTACCTTAACATTCCGTAAGTATGTTATTTAGATGAAAACAGGCCTTCCCTGAGCTTGTCTGGCTTAGTATGTGGTCCTTTTTGTGTCCCAGAAATAAGACTCAGACAATAGATATAAAAGTGAAACTACAAATAATTTTTTTTTTACACTTTCTGGTATTTTGCAACTTTCTATAGAAAAACTTAGTTTTAAAAAAGACAATAGATACAGCAGTTTTAGTTATAAAGATTCTTTAAGAATTACTTTATTTTTAAAAGATTTTATTTATTTTTTAAACAGAGGGGAAAGGAAGGAGAAAGAGAGGGAGAGAAACATCATTGTATGGTTCCCTCTCACACCTCCCTCCTCCCACTGGGGACCAGGCCCACGACCCAGGCATGTGCTCTGACTGGGAATCAAACCTGTGACCCTTTGGTTCACAGGCTGACGCTCAATCCACTGAGCCACACCAGCCAGGACAAAAAACAAAAAGAAAAAAAAAGTACTTTAAAAAGCAAGTAAGTAACAATGAAAATTATGAAGTAATTGTTGAAAAGGACAAGAATTCATTAGTTGGACTGGAAAGGTCAAATAACCTGTTGACAATAATTCTTAGCCTTTGTATATCTCATCTCATTTTGATTTGTTTTTCCACTTTGTACAGTCAAATCAAAGACAAAAGTGCTTAGGCTTTCTTCAGTTAAGGCAGTGCAATCCTGATTATTCCTGTAAATCCATCATGTGAGAAAATATGGGAATATTAATCTGAAAATATATCCAGATCTGGATATAATAGAATCTTTCATTTATTGTTTTGTAAGTACTTGACAGTGGAAGTAAAGAAGTTAAGCAATTATTATAACATGGGGCACTTCGAGCCTGTTTGCATTAGATCTCTTTGAGTACTGTGTTTTGTGTCTGATGTTTTGAATGTGGATAGGTAAGTAGCGCATTATTTTGCCCACATGTTGTTTTCCATCACACAGAAAGGGCCGTGTTGCTCTGTAGGAGTAGCCTGTGCGTTTTTGTGATTTTCAGTCCTGAAAGATTAAGGATTACCTCTTCCCCAGCTGTCCATTAATCAGATACCCATTCTGAAGCTTTTTTTTCTTCCAAGCTCCAGTATTCCTATTTCATTTTCTTAGGTTATCTTCTTTGGAGCTTTACTTCTCTCCCCAAATTTCAGTTTCTTTTCAGTGTTTTCTACCTACGTTTTGTGTACTGTGTTGATGCAGTATTTTATTAGATATTTTGGTCCATTTATAGGGCATAAGAAGCATTCATAATTAACATGTATGATTTATGATTTAGTTCCACAGTATTGTTCAGGTTGTATAATTATATTCTTATCCAAGTTAAATAAAGATTTTAAAAAATTAAGTGAGCATGAACTGCTAAGATCATAGTAGTAGTAGTTTCTGAACTTGTAAAGAGTAGGGATACAGCAGCAAGGCCTGTTAAGCCCAGGGTTTTTTAAAACAGAAAATGCAGACTCATCTAACAGTGCAGAACTACTAGAGGCTGAATTGCATTTGTGTTTGTGTCTGGTTAAGGTGAGGAAGTTGCCATATTGTAAGTGATAATTTACATTTTCAAGAATTTTCTTCCTGGCAGTTCTGCAATTTTGACTAGATTAAAACAGCTAAAAAATATAAGTCAGTTTCAAAGGCCATGTCTCATGTATTGCACCAGATAAACTTGAAAATAATCTCTCAGTTTGAGCTCCAAGATGAAATTTAGCCCTGTAATCTGGGGAGGATTGCAACTGACTGGAATTTTTTTTAAAGGGCATTTAATGTGTGGAAACCTGTTTAAAGGCCTATAGGGTTTTTGAAGGAAATATTCGAAAATAAGTAGAGTGAGGTAATGATTTTCCTGTCATTACAGGAAATCCATCTAATTTTTCTTTAGTGCTTGTCTAAAAATCACTACCCTAAAATCTTCTGATTCTTTTTGCCAGCATGATGGGATGTAAATAAAAAGCATTGGATTGGGAGTCACGATGTTTAATTATGTTGAGCAAATAATGTAATGTGAGGGGTCTCTATTGTTTCTATTTGTGTTGTAAGTGATAGCCAATTGCTTTACTTCATGGGGTATTTGTGAAGATCATTCAGATACGAAAATACTATTCGGTTGATGACAGAGTGAATCATGCAAAGTATTATTGTCCTGCTTAAGTGTCATTTAAATAAAACATTATGCATTTGAAGTATGATGACTCCATGTGATACATACTTTTTGACTGGAAAGTTTGATGGAGAAATAATCAAACATGATCTTGATTTGGTATTCCTGGAAGAGCTTTTTCGCTTATTTTTATTTTTTTGATTGAAGGAAACCTGGCCCCTCTCCTTACTGTGACTTTGCACTCTGCTGCCTTAAAGGTCCTGAAACTGCAGTGTGCTTTTTTTAGTTGGGCTTTTAATTTTGGTTTTGATTTGTTTTAATTGCACATTTAAAGTATAAGGAAGATCATCAGTCTAACTTAACAGTAGAAAGTGGATGTTGTTTTCAATGTTAAAATGGTACTTTAAGTTGATTTCAGGAACAGGTCCTCTGGGAGAGATACATTGTATGTGTAAGCAAGCACTGGTCTTTCAGTGCAAGAAATGGTTTTTGAGCTTAGATGCCTCCTGTGGAAGTCAGCCTTGCCTGTTACAGTTAGGTTGACATATTACATGTAAAAAAGTGTTTTGGAAACTGTTAATGAATTCTGAGGACTTTATGAGAATAAATATAAGTAAATGAAAGGAAGAGTGAAGAAATAGTAATTTATCATGGGTTAAGACTGTTTATTTGGTTAGTTGGTAATGCAAATAAATCTTTGCTAATATTTTTAAGATTTTTTAAATTTATTTTTAGAGAGGGGGAATGAAGGGAGAAAAAGAGGGAGAGAAACATCAATGTGTGAGAGATACATTGATTGGTTGTCGCACGCATGCCCCAAAGTGGGGACCTGGCTGGCAATTCAGAAATGTACCCTGACTGGGAATGGAACTGGCAACATTTTGGGCACTCAGTCCACACCAGCCAGGGCTTTACTAACATTTTTATTTAATTTACTACTAGAAAGTAATAGTGAATATATAGGAATATATATTTAATCACCTATTTTGTAATAAGGTGTGCAAACTTTTAAAAATGGAAGACAATAAAAATGCATAAAGTTCCTTTTTTGTTTTCCATGTTTTTTTCCAAATGAAGTTGAAGACAGTTGTGAAAAAAATTAGACTTGGCTGGAGTGGCTCAGTGGATTGAGTGATGGCCTGTGAACCAAAGGGTCACTGGTTTGATTCCCAGTCAGGGTGCATGCCTGGGTTATGGGCTGGGTTCCTAGTAGGGCATGTGTGAGAAGCTGCTGCACATTGATGTTTCTATCTCTTCCTTCCTTCCCCTCTCTGTCAAAATAAATAAATAAAATCTTTTAAGTAATTAGAACAGATAATCCTTTTGTGAAATATATGTTTAAACAAAAATATAGATTATATGATGAATATATATTTTAACAAGTGGAAACTGATTTTTTTTTTTTTTAATTTGAGAATAGAAGAAAGCAAAGAGCCAGAATCCAGGGGTTTTAATTATTTATCCGTAACAGGGCAAAGGGGCCCACCAGGGGCTTGTGGTGCCCAAGTGAGGACAGTGTGGAGCTGCGTTAAACTTATATATTTGTTGGCTCTTTCAGGTTTTTCCAAAATGAAGATATAACAATCCTAGAAAGTCAGGATTTTTCTCAGAATGAGAATACCTGGTGGAAAGAATATTTCTAAAAAATTTTATTTATTGATTTCCGAGAGAGAGAAAGGGGAGGGAAGTGAGACAGACTGAGGGGGGGAGGAAGAGCGGGAGGGACATTGCTTTGTCGTTCCCCTTACTCATTTGTTTCTTGTATGTGCCCTGACGGGGGGTCGAACCTGCCACCTTGGTGTGTCTGGACAACACTCTTATCAACTGCGCTAGTCAGCGAGGGCCAAGAATATTTCCATACTAAGAGGTATTTTAATTTTCTTGTAGGATTTTGGATTCATAATGTCTATTCACTTTATTTCAAACTTTTTATCAAAGGTGTGGCTTCTTTTAGACTGGGGCAAAAAGGAGATACTTTTATCTTTAACTACCACAGTACTTGCTTTTGTTTCCCAACTTGAGGGATGTTACATCATAGAAAGAAACTTGTGAAGAAATTGTATTGACTAACTTCTTGCAGAGTTTATTTTTTAGATAAAAAGGTTAATCTGCTGTCTCCTTCTGGGTATAGATAAAGTGAAATTCCTACTCCTGTTCAAGATTTTCTTCCCCAGATCCTTATCTTTATTGATAGATTTCAGTGTTTTAAGTGGATTTCCTCTCAGAGCTAGAAGACCTGCTTGTCAGAGATGGGTTATTTTTGCATCCACTTACCTGGTGACTATAACCAGGAGGCAGGGCAACTGTAGGACGGACCCTCATCTTGATGCCACAGGTACTGCTCTGTGGACTCATCCAAGACCAAGTCTTCTCTCTGCTGTCAGTTTTCCACTGATACCTCAGACAGTAAATTTTTTAATATGATTCCCACTATGTTCTTAAAATATCTTGAAGAAACTGATCATCTGGAGAATGATCAGATTTGAATTAGTCATTCACTGTACTGAAAATTGGGTTTACCTTTTTATTTTTTTAAATTTATTTACTTATTTAATCTTTATTATATTTTTCCCATTACCATTTAGTCCTGTTACATCTCCTCTCCCCAAGCAATCACCACACTGTTGTCCATGTCTGGGAGTCCTTTTTCCTTTTTGTTCAATGCTTCAACCCCCTAACTACTGCCCCTGCCCCCACAACCGACCCCACTAGCTGTCATCTGCTCTCCATGTATGAGTCTGTCTCTGTTTTGCTTGTTAGTTCAGTTTGTTCATTGGATTCCACATAAAAGTGAAATCATATGATATTTGTCTTTCTCTGACTGGCTTATTTCACTGAGCGTAATGCTCTCCAGTCCCATCCATGCTGTTGTAAAGGGTAAAAAGTTTTGTTCTTTTTTTACTGCTGAGTAGAATTCCATTGTGTAAATGTCCCATAGTTGTTTTATCCACTTATCTATTGATGGACACTTAGGCTGCTTCCATATCTTGGCAATTGTAAACAATGCTGCAATGAACATAGGGGTGTTTATGTTTGTTTATTTTTAAAAATGTTTTTCTTTTCTGCTGATTATAAAGGTAAATGCTCATTGAAAATTTAGCAGATATATTATATATAATCTTAGATTTGAAAGATACTCTTTAAAATTTAATACATTGTATATAGATTAATATAAATAGGGTTTTATTATGCATATTATTTTCTGACTTATTTCTCTTAACATATTATAATCCTATGTCAGGAAATGTTTATTTTGTCAATGGCTGCATTAATTATAATTCTAGTTTTTAATAAATTCATTGTTGGTAGAAATTTCACTCCTAATTTTATGTTATAAAACTTGTTCTAATTCCTATGTAGGAGTTTCTATCAGATAAATTCTGGGGTGCACGAGAGGCAATGACACATTGATGTTTCTCTCCTCTTTCTACCTCCCTTTGCCTCTCTCTAAAAATGAATAAATAAAATCTTAAATGGATAGAAAATAAAATATAATTGGTAGGTCACAGGGTATTTGCCTGGAAAATTTGGTAGTTATCACAAAATTACTCAAAGAAAAGCAGAAAAGTCAGTGTTAGTTCTGTCTGTCACTACCAGAACCAATAAGTAGGGCAAAGATTGACTCTTTATGGACGCTTTAGTCAGATGGCCAGTGATCTGAGAAGACTGCGGGTTATGTACCCTTAAAAAGTGACTTAATATCTCTCAAGCTGACTCTTTATAAGAAAGGGTAGGTAAGGGGTTTGGAAAAAGGTTAATTGGGTAAGAGTTGCAATCCAGCACAGATTCTCCTAGTACTTCTTTATCTGTTGATCATAAAGTCTTTACCTGCATCACCTGCAGTCCCGCCCCAGAACACAATGGCTCGGATGCCATCTCCATCCCTTGCAGACCCCCTGGCGCACAGAGGTTGAATTGCTGGTTGACCATCTGGTATCTCGCAGTCTGGTTCCTGGAATAACAGCATTAATCACTTAAGCCTCTGAACTGAGGCTAAAACCATTAACTCTTAAATTTCCCTATCAAAAGGATAGTAGTCTACATTTCCAAAGTTTATGGGGTCTGGTTCCTCTGTCTTATTTAATCTACTGACTGTTTAATCTTCTTAATTAGTTGGACATTAAAATAATCTTTCTCTTTGGGTCTCTTTGGTAGTAAGCTACAGCATAGTTTTCTTACTATAAGCCATTTTTATGTCTTCTATAACAGTGGTCCCCAACCTGTTTGGCACCAGGGATTGGTTTCATGGAAGATGCTGTTTTTGTGGGCTGGGCCAGGGGATGTTTTCTAGATGGTACAGCACACTACATTCAAGTTCACCTGCTCTGTGGCCTGGGTTCTCTGGCCCGGGGTTTGGGGACCCCTGCTCTATACATTGCTTACTCATGTTCTTTGCTGAATTTTCTATTCCATTTTTTAACCTCTTTCTTGTTTGTTTATTGGTGCATTTTAAATGCTTTGAGAATTCTGTCATATATGTCACAGATATATTCCCAGCGTATCATTTATATTTATAGTGACTTTGGCAAATAAGTTTATGATTTTTTATATAGTAAAATATTTTCCTTTATGATTTCTGCATTTTGTGCAAAGCTTAGAAAAATGATCGTCTTTTCCCCAGGATTATGAAACTTTTTGAGGGTTTTTTGTTGTTGTTCTTTTGTGTTTTCATTTTATATCTCTAAATCTGTGAGCCATATTTTTACCAACTAATTAGTCCTGAAGTTTTTTTTTTTGTTTCTTAATTTTTTTAACAGATTTTATTTATTTAGAGAGAGGGAAGGAATCGAGAAAGAGGGAAAAATGATGTGTGAGAGCTATATTGATCGGTTGCCTTTCACATGCCCCCAATTGGGGACCTGGCCCAAACCCCAACTGGGAATCTAACTGGTGACCTTTTGGTTCGCAGGCTCGCACTCAATCCACTGAGCCACACCAGTCAGGGCTGATCTTGAAGTTCTGTGAAGCGTTAAGTGAATAATGCTGATCTTTTACAAGACAAACAAATCATGAAAGTTATCAATTTGAAAGTCTTTCAAAACATCCATTTATGAAGTTTAATAACTTCACCTGGGCCAGGACCTGAACCCACAACCCAGGCATGTGTCCTCACTGGGAATTGAACCTGTGACCTTTTGCCTATCCAACTGAGCCACACTGGTCAGGGTCTGGCTGGCTGGCTTCCCTCCCTCCCTCCCTCCTTCCCTCCTTTCCTTCCTTCCTCCCTCCCTTCCTCCCTCCCTT
>PVIA01015003.1:0-24408 GCA_004024845.1 Tonatia bakeri | reverse complement strand
TTACTACCTGCTGATGACATTTGCCCATTGTTCTTTAGTTAAGAGTCAAGGCCCCAGCTCACTTCCACTGAGTTACCAGCAAGCAGCCGGTGTTTCACCTATTGTAACTCAGCAGGAACAGAGAAAGCACGGGGAGGGCAGGATAGCTCCCCTCTGCTCTGGAGCAAACAGGAGACCACCTCCCAGCTCCCTTCCAGTTGAGTGGGGCTGTGTGATTGGTTCTGGTCAATAAAAATGCCAGCAGAGCTGCTCCTGCCACCGGGGGGCACGGGCAGAGGGAGGCCCATGGACAAGTCCCATTCTCTCTTCCCGAGGGGCAGCTGGGAACACAGGGAGCCACTCGTGCAGATGGTGCTATTAGCCTGCACCCTTGGGTGACTATGTGGGGGACCTCCCACAGACCCAGGCTGGAAGGTACCATGGGTGGGAACAGAACCTGAGCTAGCGACCATGCACAGCTGGCTTCTCCCGAGTCATACAGGGGGCCACGAAGAGAAGGCACAGGACTGACTGTGGGAACAAACTACTCTTTTGTTTTAGCCTTTATTATACAACTAATTTGCTGTGGAAAAATTAAGAACATACAGAGGTAGTCACTGTTGGCTTTCTAGAGTCTATTCTCCCAACCTGCTCACAGGCAGCTACATAAATATAAATGTATATAGTTAAATAGACTTATACAACAAATGGACTTTATTGTTTTCCACATAATAATACATGTGAACAACTTCATGTTACTTGAAAAGCCCGTGGCATATCTGGATGCACCCAGAGCTGTGCTGCATGGCCAGCCAGGCCACGGCCCTTCTCTGAGGCGTCTGCTCATTAGGAAGTGCAGGATTTGGACTAGGCCAGCCCTTCGGTTCCTGCTAACACCAACGCCCAGACTCTGACTGTTACACATCTAGCACATGAAATCAGTTTCAAAGTCTCATAAAAATCTCCATTTCTCTGTCAGGCTCATATGACCTCCTTCCTTTTCAATAGGAGTCTCCTCCCAACACAGCTCACCTTCCCCCTGCGAGTGTGCTCCTCAATGTCTCTGTGCAGTTTTCCTGACAAAACCTTCACGGGTCACCCCCAACCGCCCTCCCCACCTGGACACGAGACTCACACAGGCCGTGCCCATCTACCGGCAACACTCAGCCTGCCCCACGGGTCACTGCTCTGCTCAAGAACACTCTGTAGTCCTTCCGGCCGCAAAGTGTTTGTTCGTGCTGAGCCCTCCACCTGTGGTGTCTTCCACTCCCATCTCAGCCTGTCAAAATCCAACGTGGCCCCAGTCGGGTATCAGCCAGGACCTCTTTAATGGAACAATTCCTGGTCCTCATTTGCTGCCTTCTTCATGTCTCCAAGGACCTGGGTCATACTTCCCCTGAGCCCTCTACCATGGTATCTGAGCATCTGCCTGGTAGACATAGAAGTTTTCATAGTAGTTGTTGATCTTGATAAAGCAAGTTGAACTTTTTATAAAACTGACATTTTGAAGATCAAAAAATGACTGAAAATTGGAGATTTCATCTGGTTCAACCAACTGCTATTTATGCAGCAGACAGTATGATCGAATTAAACAAAAATGATAGGCATGCCCTGACTCTCCCCTGAGAACTCAGCTCATTTATCTAACAAACCATTTTGGATTGTTGCTCTCGGGCCACAACTGGTGGCTATCGTAAGTCAAGGAACAGACAAGAGATAAGAGATTGCCACGGTATATGCAGCATGCACTCCACCTGCTTACTGGGTCCTGGGCAGTCTGGGAAAGTAACACTCACATGAAGAAGGAAGGGTGAACCCAAGTGAGCTAGAAAATGGACAAGATCAGGAGATGTCATCCAGATAGTGGGGGGGACCCTAGAGCAGGTGTCAGAACATGCCAGTGCAGGTGCCCAACTGCTTCCGGAGCACACCAGGCCACCCACCCGCAGTGCATCCATCACATCAGGCTGCTCCAGGAGCTTGGGGAAGGTAGCCAGTATGAGATTACTGATTAAATCTGGAATACAAAGACCAAAAAGGATTTTATACAAATTTGTCCAATGTTTTACTGCAATAGAAAAGCATTCATTCTGATTAGAATCAGTGTCGCAATATTTGTTGACAACCCGTTTCTAACACTTTAACCTCTAGGAACTGAAAGCTACCTCCACACCCCCCTACACCCATACCCCAGAGGGTTCTGGAATGAGTCTTGTGCCAAGTAGACAGAGCTTTTAGGGTAGAAGTAAAGAGGCTCTGAGCAGAATAAGACTAGAAAATTGTGTTCTTTGGTGTTTTCCCAGCCTCGCTTTCCTCCTATGACGGCGGTGCGGTAGGAGGAGTCAGGAAGTACCAGCAGAAAGGAGGCTGCCGGTGCCTGAGTCCAGTCCACCAGCACTTGGGGAAGAACCCTGGTGTCTGGGGGTCACGGGATGGTGGAGAATGCAATTGGAAGGCATCGGGAGTTGGGGATTTGGCCATGTGCCTAAATACTGTGTAGGAGAATACTGATATTCCACAATAAGTAATGGCATCTGAAAGACCTGTGTGCAGAACCGCATGAGGAAGAATGCTTTGGAGATGGTCCTGTGTCTTTAGCAGGAAAAAAAAAAATCCATTCTCCAGATTTTTCTAGGTTTATTCTGATGGTCAGACTCAAATGAAGTCAATAATCTGAGTAACCTTCTCCTTACCTGCAGGACAACAAATAAGCTTTATCCTCTTTAAGAAGCCATGCCATCCATGAATTGTTTCTAGAGTCATTGAATTAAATTTAAAGGCCAGCAATGATTAAAAGACTTGCCTTAATTGTTCTCTCTTAGAGTGATAATTGCTCCTTGAGAAATGTCTGTGCTTCTCTGACTGAGAGTTCCATTTCCATTTAACCATCTCGGTGTCATGTTACTGGCAGAGGTCTCCTGTCTAACCATGAACTCTACTGGTCCAGGTCCTAAGGCACCACAGGGCTCTCCCTCTCACTCCCTCTCTCTAGCCCCACTGGTCTGCTTTCAATTCCAGTCCCTCCTGCACACCCATGTTTTCTTGCCTTGAGTCTTCACACGTACTATGATCTCTCTGTCCAAAAAGCATCATCCCCCCACCACCTTCTTCATAACTTGAACTCCTCTCTCAGGGCTTATCTTAACATTACTTGCCCAGTGAAGGCTTCCCTCATCCTACGCATTAATTCAGCCTTCCTACTGTGCACTCTCATTGTGCATTTCCTGCAGAACACTTATTCTAAAACATGAACTTGTGTAATTTTGTGTTTAAGGTATGTCCCTCCACTAGGGTAGGAATGGCCATGCCTGTCTCACAAAGCCTGGCATGCAGGAGGCTCTCCACACACATCTGCTTATGGATCTACTGCATTCAAAGACTGTCCAATAAAGTTAAACGTCTTTTGAGGCAATCCTTGTAATACATGCATTCCTTGTTGCAAATTCAATCATGTGTGCCAACTTATTAATTAAAAAAATTATTTTTTAACATTTTATGTGGGGGGGCTCTGCCTGCAGGGCTCCCCACCCCGGCTGCCAGATGAGAATAAGTCTACCAAGACATGATCTGCTTGGGGAGGAAAGGTAGCCAATCTCTCAAAGGAGAAGGGCCAGGAGCCTGTTCCTCAATGGGCTTTTATTGGGTTCATTTATACAGGAATTCAGGTAAAGCTCATTAATCATTGTCAGGCAGTAAGGATCAAACAATAGATAATAAAGAGCTCTGAGGACCTATTTTGAGTCAGGGTCAGATAGTAAAGAGCTGTAAAACCTTGAGGAGCAAACTTACTTCTTGCTTGGACCTTTATTGTTTAATTGAGAGCATTCTAAACAAAGCAGGTTTCTCAGGATTTTACATATTCTTTCTTAGGCCTGATTGCCCGAGGAACCTGCCCTTTCCAGCACAGGGCTGCACCACCCTCTGTCATTGTTTCAGTCTTAGATGGAGCAAGGGAAGTAAGGCAGCCAAAAGATTAGGAGATTTTCTCGCAGACAGAATGAGGCTTTTGTCAAAGCCGAGGGGTGAGGGTCCATCACCCCCTTTTGCTGTAGCCCCCAAAGTCCTTCCTTAGGGGCCTCCCATGGGATCATGCCTGTCTTAGGTCGTTCCCCACTTTGGGGAATCTTACCTGTCATTGGCTAACTGACCAAGCATTGGGGGCCAGTTATGGATGAAGTAAAAGGAGCAGAAGCGGCACTCCTGCCAGGGAGATAAGCTTTTGTCTCCTTGGTGGCTTTCAGTTCCAAGGTCGCTCCCTCAGCCTTAACCTTGGTGGGGGTTACAGCCTCTAAAACTAGGCAGGGTGGTTCTCAACAATGTTACCGGGAAGAAATTTCATGCTTAAAATAGTAACAAGAATAAAAATAGTACATAGTAGTCCTGAATACCTCTTGCCTGGATTTGCCAATTTTAACTTATCTACTGATAGTTAAAGGTTGCACATTAAGAACCAGTTACTAGGTTGGCCAAAAAGCCTGTTACATTTTTTTCTGTACAATGGCTCCAATAGTGCTTAGTCATCTTTAACTTCATTTGAAACAATTTGTTAGGTTATATTGTGGCAGCTGTCATATGAATGTGCAGTTTAAAAAAACTTATCAAAATTGGTGAATTTTTGTGCAGCCATTTTAATATTGAAGATGGAAGGCAATATGGGGCATTTTTGGCATATTATGCTTTATTATTTCAAGAAAGTTAAAAACATAACTGAAACACACAAAAAAAGACTTGTGCCATGTATGGAGAAGATGCTGTGACTGATCAAATGTGTCCAAAATGGTTTGTGAAGTTTCTTGGTACTTCTGACATTTTGGCCAAATAATTCTTTGCTGTGGGGCTGTCTTTTGCACGGAAAGACGTTTAGCAGCACCCCTCACCTCTACCCATTAGAAGCCAATAGTGGGAAATAGCCAACATACTCAAATACCCAAATCAAAAAAGTTATTCATGAAAATGAAAAATGTCTTATTTTATGGAAAAAACCATATGGACTTTTTGGCCAACCCAGTATTTTGGGTGATTTCAGTCTCTTCCCAGAAAGATGATGTGAATACCAAACATGGTAGAAACAGAATATTCAGAGACAGTAAGGAAAATATGATTATATCTGAGTTTTGGGATCTCAAATTTCCAGAAGTAGAAATAAAAAATATGTATATTGTAAAGAATTAAATGCAAACTGAGGTCACACACAGTACATACTGAGCATAATGCTTTGCATCTGTGTTGACTTTGATGTATTTAAAATTTTCATTTCAAAAGTCACCTTTGGAAGAAGAAGATATAGGCCAACATAGGTCTCATTTACTAAAGCACGATGTGTTACTGTATAAAAGCGAATTGCAAAGACCCCTTACCAGCACTTTGCACATTCATTCTGTCGTTCAAGAGCATGAGGGGGACCCCCTCCAAAAAAAGGAATTCACTTGTGAAAAATTGTATGTTTATTCTTACATGTTTAAACTTCATCCACCTTCAAAGTACTTTCTATTTGGTGCAATACACCTATTGAGACTCTTTTCTGCTGCTGAAAACAGTTTTTGAACTTGTTGATTTTGATGCCTTTTAGTGCTTCTGCCATTTTTTATTTCACTTCTTCCATATTGGCGAAACATTTCCCTTTGAAGAATTTTTTCATCCAGGGAAACAACAACAACAAAAAAAGTTGCTCAGGGTGATATAGGGTGAATAGGAAGGGTGGGCAAGAGGTTCATGCTGACCCCCTTAGTCAAAAACTGCTGAACACTCAGTCTCAGTGTGGTGTGGGTGGGTATGCTCTTAAATCACCAATCATGAAATGTGCAAACTGGTTCAAAAAGGTTTCCAAAAATTTTCACTAAAGCCAAATACAGCCTCTCACAATAATGCCAGCTGGTACACTGATACAGATGGGTTCCTAGAGCACTCACTTAGCAGGGGAAGCCTGTACTACAAGGGGCCCATCCTCCAGAAGATAATTTTGTTTTGGGGAGAAATCCCCCCTCATACATCTCCAAGAATTTGGCAACAAAATGTCAACAAATGAATGCAGCACATTTCCAATTAATGTTTCACACAGTAGACTATTAAAGAAGAAAAAATGTATTCATTAAACAGTCCCTACACTCCAACCTGTAATGTTCTTTAAGTGTGTATTTATTAGTTTAATCATCTGTCCCAAGTTTTGTTTCATTATTGGAAAAAATGCAACAATTATAAGGAAAATCCCCACTCTAAGTCAGCCACATTAAATTCAGATAACTTACATTTTTCTGTGTATACCTTCAAGTTTCCAGCCTGTTTTGTCATTCCTATGCTTCCACTTATCTATTACCCATGTTAAATGTCAAATTTTAAAGTCATGAATTACATGTTTTGGAAATAAAGATACCAGTCTGCTACAAGTTTTAACAAAGCCACGTGGCCACCCCAGCTGATCAGATAAATGCAGAGGAAATGTGAGTTCAGACTGTTCACAGTGCTGGGTGGAACGTGGGAGGGTGTGGCAGACCTGGACTGAACTCTGACTTTGCTGCTTCCTAGCTATGGAACTTTGGGTCAGTTGATTATTCCTCTTGTGTTTTGGTTTTCTTATCTGTGGAATGCAGATAGTAGTACCTGCATTTCAGAAGGTTAATAAAAGGATTAAAATGAGCAAGGGGGTTTTAATGTGATGCCTGGTACATAGCAAGGGCTGAAAAGCAATGCAACATTGAAGTTAAATTATTATCAGTTTAAAGTAGATTGTTATAATTTTAGGATGTTGCATGCAATCCCCATAGTAACCACAAAGAAAAAATGTATAGAATATACACACAAAAAAGTGAAAAGGGAATAAATGTGTCACTACAAAAAGTCAATTAAACACAAAGAAAGGCAGTAGGGAGGAAATGAAGAACAAAAACTATTTATGAGACATGTAGAAAACCACTAACAAAATGGCAATAGTAAGTCCTTCCTTATCAGTGATTGCTTTAAATGTAAATGGATTAAACTCTCCAATCAAAAGTCAGAGATTGGAAGAGTGGATTACAGGATCCAACTGTGTCCTGCCTACCAGAGACTCTAGACCTAAGGTCACTCACAGGTCGAAAATGAAAGGATGGACAAAGATATTCTGTGCAAACAGTAAACAAAAGTGAGCAGGGATGGCTAAAAATAATATCAGACAAAATAGCCCTTAAGTCAAAAAACTGTTACAAGAGACAAGGATATTATGTAATGAAAAAAAGGGTCAATTCACCAAGAAGATATAATAATTATAAATATGTACACCAAACATTACAACTCTTAAATATAGGATGCAAGCATTGACAAATTAGAAAGAGAAATAGACAGATTAAATAGACAGATCTATAATAATAGTAGGAGACTTCAGTATCCCACTTTTAATAAGGGATAGAAGAACCAGGCAGAAGATTAATAAGAATATAGAGGACTTGAACAACAAATTGCATTGTAGCTAACAGACGTATACAGAACACTCTGCCCAACAACAGCAGAATACACATTTTCCCCACATGTACATGGAACAGTCTCTGGGATAGACCATATGTTAGGTCACAAAACAAATCCTAATAGATTTGAAGACTGAAATCATACAAAGTATCTTTTCTGATCACAATGGAATGGAACTAAAAATCAAGAGCAGAAGGAAAACTGGAAAATTCACACATACTTGGACATTAAGCAACACACCCTTAAACAACCAATGAATCAAATAAGGAAAATTAGAAAATACTTAAAAATGAAAGGAAAAAACACAACATGCTAAAACTTATGGGACACAGTTAAAGCAGTGTTAAGGGGGAAATATATAGCTAGGAACACATTAAAAATAACAAAAATCTCACCAAAAACCTAACATTACAATTTAAAAACCAGAAAAAAGGACAAAATAAACCTACAGCTAGCAGAAGGATGAAAATAATAAAGATTAGAGAAGAGATAAATGAAAGAGACTAGAAAAACATTAGAGAAAGATCAATGAAACCAAAAGCTGGCTCTTCAAAAAGATCACCAAATTGACAAACCTTTAGCTAGATGAATTAAGAAAAAGAATCAAGCGCGGCTGCGAACCAAAGTATCGCAGGTTCGATTCCCAGTGAGGGCACATGCCTGGGTTGCAGGCCATGGTCCCCAGCAACCGCACATTGATGTTTCTCTCTCTCTCTCTTTCTCCCTCCCTTCCCTCTCTAAAAAATAAATAAATAAAATCTTAAAAGAAAAAAGAAAAAGAATCAAATTACTAAAATCAGAACTGAAATGAGGACACTACTTCTGATTCTACAGAAATTAAAACGATTATAAGAGAGTACTATGAACAGTTGCAAGTAAAAAAATGAATAATCTAGCTGAAATGGAAAAATTCCTAGGAATACAAAACCTACAAAATGAAATCACAAATTAATAGGAAACCTGAATAGACCTATTACTGGCAAGGAGATTGAATCAGCAATCAAAAATCTATCAGCAAACAAAAGACTTGGATGTAATGGCTTCACTGGTGAATTCTGCTAAATATTTAAAGAAGAACCGATCCTTCTCAAGCTTTTCCAAAAAGTGGAAAAGAGGGAAACACTTCCTAACTCATGCTGAGGCCAGCATTATCCTAATACCAAAGCCAGACAAAGACACTACAAGAGAAGAAAACTACAGACCGATATCCCTTATGAACATTTATGCAAAAATCTTCAACAAAACACTAGTAAACAGAGTTCAGCAGCATATTAAAACAAAGATTATACACCATGACTAAGTGGGATTTATCTGTGCAATGCAAGGATGGCTCAATGTAACAAAATCAATCAAAGCAATACACTATATTAACAGAATGAAGGGAAAAACCTACATGGTCTAATTAACTGATGCCAAAAAAAGTGTGACAAAATTTGACACCTTTTTATAATAAAAACACTCAACAAACAAGGAACAGAAGGGAACCACCTCAACATAATAGAGACCACATATGAAAATCCCACAGCGAACATTGTGTTTAATGGTGAAAGCCTGAATGCTTTTCATCTAAGATCAGGAAGAAGAAAAGGATTCCTGCTTTCACCACTTGTATTCAACATGTCACTTTTTGAAAGTCCTAGCTAGAGCAGTCAGGCAAGAAAATGAAACAAAAGCACCCTAACTGGGGAGAGAAAGTAAAAGCAACTCTGTTCATAGACAAGATGGTCTCATATGTAGGAAACTCTAAAGATGACAGAAAAAACTGTTAGAATTAATAAATTCAGCCAAGTTTAAGAATATAAAAATGTATAAAAACAAGTTATGTGTCTGTATACTAACAGTAAATAATTTAAAAAGAAAAGGAAAACAATTCAATTTACAACAGCATCAAAAAGAAGAAAATACTTAAGATTGTAAAAACAGAAACAAAATTTCAGTACTGAGACTTCAAGACAAGAATGTAGGAACTTGACGAGTGAGGGCTTTAAATCCTGACACACAGACGGAACACTTGGGGTGGAATGAGCACAAGGGTCAGCCTTAGAAGATACTCAAGAAAATGTCTGAAATCATTCTAAACATACATTTTCTAAATGTTAGTTTTTAGAAAGAAATGGACACTGTCATGAAGCATAAAGAAAGACCATAGAAATAAATCTCAGAACTCCTGCAAACAATGTTCTCTATCAAAAAGAATATGTCTTTGGGCTAAGAAAACTCACCCAAAGTTAGAGACACTTAAACATCTGTAAATTAATCCTACACTTTCATTTCTAGAGTGAGAACTTTAGAAGAGAAAGTGAACCACAGCGGTCACAGGCCCCCAGCCATGGACAGTGCACAGAATGAATGTGAGCGACCCCATGATGGTGCAGGGGCAATGGACCCGTTGGTGATCAGTTGGATGGAATTTAAATAATTGTCCTTGACCACTCCCTAACCCCTGCATTTCCAGAAACATCCAAAAACGCAGGACAGGTTCTCCTGCCACACTTACTACTTTCATATATAGCCTTTGGTGTTCAAGGTTGGCAATCATCTTTCCAACCCTGCTAAATCCTGATCTCAGGCATATCTGACCCAGATTTCAAAGGCTGGCTGCAGGGGCCATTTAGGCGGCCTGACGGCTCCACAAGCCTTCCCAGGGTTTATGCTGTGATCCCAGGGGCTGTTCCACATCCCGCCCTCTGATCCGGGGACCACATGGGCTGTGTTTTAGCTGCAAACCCGAACTCCTGTCTCTGGCAGAAGAACAGGCACTGGCGTGGCTAGGGGATGGTGTGGAACCTTCCTCCCACTGCACCCTCTCCTCCTCTCACAGACCTACCCTCAGCTTGCTTTAGAGGCCTTGGCTCCTCCCACAGTGAGGGCACCTCCCCACATCATGAAGTGATGCTGCTTGCTGTTTTCTTTAGGGAAATCCTCTGATTTTCCCAAACCCAACGTGACTAGAAATCTCTGAGCTCTGAAAGGCTGGCTGAGCTGAAGAAGTAAAAATGGACCAACAAACAGCTGGTGGCAGCAGTGCAACTAACATTACACTGAGCAGCAGGGAAGCAATGCTTTTGTTTCGTTTACTTTTAACGACAATGCATGGAAGTCAGAAAGAAAAGAGGAGAAATGCATAAAAAAGGCAAAGGAAAATAAAGAGACTGACGGCAAACCTGCCCGCATGCACGTGCCTGCTTGTACAGGCCAGTGTCCTGGTTCGGAGCTCAGGCCCTGGGAGTCTGAGTTTCAGTTCGGGGCTTTCCCTCACCAGGAGCCTCTGGACAAACCCTGCCCCTTAACTCCCTTTGGAAACAGCTCCCGAATTAGAGAGCTGGGTCTTGATGAAACTGGAGGTTCCGCTCGCTCCCTCCGTCTCGTGCCGACAGGTCGCCATAATCACACTGTCTCCACAAACGAACCCCGTGGGAGGATTCGCTGTGGCTGTTTGGTAAAGTAGGAGAGCCTACACCGACCCGTTGTATTTTCACAGGTCTCCCGACACCCAGGGGTCCTCACACATACACCTACTGGCTGGAGAGAGGGCAGCGGGAGGCCAGCCAGCAAGGATGCCAGGTGAAAATGGGCACCAATGCAGACTCGAACTGGGCTGCCCGCCCCTGGCCCAGACACCAGGGTTGTATGTCCCCCGGCACATTGACAGAGCCTCTGTCCTTCCTCCTTCAAGCACAGAAGTTTGACAAAACCCAGGTGAGGTTCATGAGCCAGGGAGGTGGGGACAGAGGTGGGAGGCACCCTTGCAGGAGAGGTGGAGGAGGACTGATGTTCCATTTCCTGTATTTGCCTTCTTCTCCAGTCACTGAGGATCAGGGGAGAGGAGACTCGAAGAGATGATCAGTCCTGCCTTGTCTCCACCTCCAAGGCTTACAGGCTCGGGGCACTGATGTACGAGAGCACCCATGCTGGTGCCCGGCCTTTCGCCTGGAACCCACAGCACGGCCCGTGGCCCTGAAGCCACGCCAGGGCCTCTGGCTTCATTGTGCCCAGGACCTGGTTTCTGGGAGAGCCAGCCTGAGCCTGGGCCACACCAGCAGGTGCCCCAACCCACACTTGCCACTGTCAGGAGTGTATGTCTCCGGACCATGCAAAGTGGAGATTTTAAGGCAGAGCTCAGGTCTCTGTGTGGGTTCTAGGAGGAGAGAAGAGCACACACCGAGACAAGGCGGGGCTGCGGCTGGCAGGGGCAGCAGGAAGCAGAGCACAGCTCCTGAGACAGACACTTGTACACTAGCAGGAAGATCTCTACCTCGAAATTCTTTTTTGTTTTTTTTTTGTCTTAATGATATAAAAATTTATTTCTCACAGAAAATAGTTCTGGAATTGGACAACAAAGTAGTGCCATGACATTGTGAAAAACCCAAGGAGGCACATTGCAACCTCTCTCCCATCCATGTCATTTTCTGTGGTCATAGATGTTTTCTGAGTTCCACCCATCATGGCACATTACAGCCAGCAGAAGAAGGAAAAAAGAAAAGGACACAATTTCCCTTTAAGGACACATTTCAGGAGTCATACAGAGTAACTCACCTTACACTACGCTGGCCATCATTTAGTCACATGCAGCAGGGGAGGTTAGGAAATCGACCTTGACATTCTTTAACAAACATTTTTTGGTGCCTACTGTGTGCTGTAATCTGACAAGTGCCTCCGGTCTTGAAGTCTGGGGGACAAGGACTCAGGAGCCTTCTTTACAAACCCAGCACGCAGAAAATGCCTGCTTTGGAAGAAGTGCCTGCCTCCCCGACCTCTGCACCACCAACCACCCTGGATCTCTAGATGGTAAAAAGTGCCTGCAAACCAGTACTGGGGCCAAAGGAACGCTACTGAGGGCTGTGCTGAAAGACACTCTCAGGAGACTCTGGGCTCTGGGAGGCTCGTCGAAGAGTGGGCAGAGGGAGGAGGAGGAGAAATGAGGACAAGCTGGACCTTGGCTTTTCTGTTACAAAGACTGGTACTGTGCTTTTTTTTTAAATCTAGAAAAATAACAATTTTATGAGGAAAGATTGGCCAAAAAAGGGAATTACAGGCTCTATAAATATCCAAAGGGGAAAAAAAGCCAAGAGAATGAATAATACCAGTGAACACATTATTAATGGTTATTGAAAGACTTAACTGTTAGTAATCTAGTTATAAAACACATTTCAGTATTAGAGATAGGAATGAGAGAAAGTTAAACTCAGAGTGTGATCTAGAATGAGCAAAGCAACCACCCAGGGAAGTTTTCCTTTATTTCCTGGCATCTTGCTACCTGTAGCAGCAAGCAGGTCATGCAGCACAAGCAGGTGGGTGTGTCAGTCCTGACCCCGGCCATGGTCTCCCTCCGCCCCGGTCCACAGGCGCCTTCTGTGGAAAGGCCCTTTCCTCCTCATCTTCACATGGCCCATCTCTCCAGTCCTCCAAAACCTATTTCAATGCCCTGGTCTTACCAGCCACATAGCACATCTTCATTCAGACAAATTTTATGACATGTTGTACCATCTACCTGGCATTATATTTGCAATTATCTGTACATATAATCATAACAATAGTCAATAATTGGAGCTCACACTTACCGTGCTTTATTTACTGTGTGCCATGCACTATAAATACTAGCTAAGTGTTTTATGTTTTTTTCATTAACCTCACTACAACTTATGGGGTTGAAAATTCTACTGTGCTCGTTTTGAACATGTGGACATTGAGACAAAGTGGCAGAGACAAATGCTTAGAGTAATGGACACACTTTCTGTCTTGTCTGTGGTGATAGTTTCATGACTGTACACAATGGAGCACCCAAGTTAGGTTTGTCCACAGTGGCCCTGTGCACTTGGAAGCCTTGCGTGGCAGCTCCTAGCACCAAGATCTTCCTAATGAACAAGGTAGAAGTTTTATGGCCTATCAGGACCTAGCCTCAGGTCACTTGGCTCCACTTCACCCTACCCTTGTGGTGGAAGCAGTAACCAACCCACCCTCATGGTGGGGGGCCAGATCCCCTACCTATTTTCTATTTTACAATTAATTTACTGATTTTTACAGAGGAAGGGATAGAGAGAGAGAGAGAAACAGACAGACAGATATTGATTTGTTTTCCATGTATTTATGCATTCACTGGTTGATTCTTGCATTTGCCCTGACCTGGGATAGAACCTGTAAACTTGTTGTATGGGCATGATGCTCTAACCAACTGAGCTACCCAGCTGGGGCCAGAGCCTCTACCACTTGGTGATGGATGTGTCAAAGAATTTGAAGTTATGTTTTAAAACTTCCACAAATACCAAAACTTAGCTAAAATGTGGGATATCAGTTCTACTGTATTAATTTCACACTTGACATGCATCTAAATGACACTTTAGTTTGATGTCCTAATTATTCATGTGATAAAAATGAGAAGGCAAATGTGAGCAAAAAAAAAGAAAAGAAAAGAAAAAAATATCAGGCCCTTCTTATACTATTTCCATGCTTGTAGGACCTCTGCCCCCAAAGGCTGTATTTGTTCAACTTCAGCAGGGTCACACAAACCTGGAACTCAGCTGGGCGGCCCACCATGTCTCTGGAATCTTCTAGGACTCCATGTAATATGGTTCATTTCTAACCAACAGAGGGACTGTCCAGGGCCTGCAGCAGGGGTCACCCAGGGGCTCAAGAAGATGACACCCAATGATTCGAGTGCAGATGGGTTTGTGCCCCCAATCAAGTGGCATTGCATCACAATCCAGCACGTTGAACATACCAGTGACAGGATTTAAGACTTGTAATTGCAAGCCCCACGAGCACATGTGAAATGTGTAACGTCTCAGTCCTTGACCCCATTATAAACCCACATCCTACTTCTCTGTGTTTTCCTACCACCCCACCCCTCTTGCCCCTTCCAGCCTTGTCCCCCACTCTGGCTTGTAATTTGCTCCCCGCCACCCTCGCCCATGCCTCCAGTCTCCCAGGTGGACCCCCAATTCAGAGCTGGCCTCTACCCATCCACTCTGATATAGTGCAGACTGACCGATATTCAGACAGGTGGCTTGGCCCCAGGATACTCTGTGAAGGACAGTGTGTTAAGAAATGGCTTCATCCCAGCTTCAGGGCTAGAGGGCCATGCGTTCATTTACCATCCCACAGAGACTGAATGAGCACATGCTGTTTTCAGATATAAGACATATCACTGAGCCAATGCATGGCGCCTCCATCAGGGCCTCGAGTGCCAGTCAAGGCCTGGACCACTTTGGTCCTCAGCCACCCATGAGCTATGGCATGGCCCTCCAGTCACAGCACCCTGGTGTTCCTCTGCTGAACCATGGCTACCTCACTCACATGCCCTCCTGCTCTGGGCCTAGAGGTGGGGTTCTCCTTGCTACCTAAGCATTCTCTGCCTCTCCTCTCCAATGTCTCTGCCTTCGAATCGCACTCTCAGACCATACCAGCCCTGCTTGCTGCGGTCATCCACAGACCCCTAGGGCTCTCTCTAGTTCTTTGATGATTTCCTCACTTATATCCCTGGTACCCCCTTTATACTATCTTTGTCATTGTCTTGGCTTAGTACCATATAACGACCTGCGGACATTACAGATTCTAGGTCCCTTGAGCTCTTATCCTCCATTTAGCATGTGAGCAACATGATGGAAAAGAAGTGCCAAGTTCTTGCAACTGGCTGGGGGACTGGGTGCTTATAAGAGAGTCAACTCAATGCCCCAAATCTCAAGGAAGCACAAGCAATTGTAGTTTCCTGGGTAATGCAGATGGTGCCTGGAAGAGACCCCATTCACATGCTGCACCATGGACTGGGAGGGCAGGTGGACGGCCCTGTTGCAGGTAAGGTGGCCCATTTAGAATATGGAATTAAACCCAGTGTGCACTGCACTTGCGTGACCAAGGGCCAGTTTAACAGGAATGCATGCTGCCTGCAGTTTGTAACAGGAAAAGGATACAATAGAGCAACAGCAGTGAAGTAAGAATATTCACCACGATTAAAGGTTATATGGTGGTAATTGGTCCAGAGAGGCTGGGGGCTGGGTTCTTTGCCCTCCCTTCTGCAAAGGATAAGGCGGAATACATTTTCTTTCTTGGATCAGAAGCCACCTGACACACGTCAGAACCAAAGCCCAAAATGGGGGTTTAGCTGGAGGTGTTTATATTTTTCTGCTCATCTGTACACATTCCCAAGGCAGCTTGAACTACCACCTTGATTGCATTAACCTTCACCTCATCCTATATACATTACATTGTCATCATTTGCCTCTTTTTCTGCCTTACCTTTTGTTCAGAGCACCCAGCACCTCCTGACTTCATATTATGTATCTATGTGCAGGCTGGTTTGACTCATGCAAACATGCAATCATCACAGGCTCTTTGGGTTGTCCACTGCACTTCTAGAGTCTGGCCCATAGGAGGCGCTCAATACATACCTGTTGAAGGAGCAAAGGCGTGAATTCCTCTTAAGCCAATCTACAAAGTTAATGAGATTCCAATCAAAATTCCAAGAGAACTTGATGAAATGATTCAAAATTCATACATACTTAAATTTAGAATATGTGTATTTTTTTGAAACAGAAAACTTATTTGCATGAAGACATTTAAAAAAATTGAATAAATGTTCAGAAGAACCTATATAACAATGACCATCCCAGAATTATTCATAAAGCAGAAAACAAAATAATTTAAGTCCATTAATTAGCACTAAATTATATAATGTATGACATAGAAGGAGAATAGATACTAGAAGATACTATTTTTCAGAAGTATTTTTAGTATTAGAAGTAGAATATGTTCTCAAACAGAAATATAACATCAGATCATTTACAAACACAGGTAAGTGTATATTTACATACATGCTTGCATATCTGAAATGATATATACTAAGATATGTGTAATTATTTCCAATTTAGGATATGATAGTCACTTATTTTAAACCTTTCTCTTTTTTACCTATAATCACAAATTATTTTCATAATAAAGAGTCTATTTTTATTTTGAAAAAGGAAAAGTAGAATCTAGTCCAATTTCCTTATTGTAAAGATGAAGAAATTGGTCTCAAGATTTAAATTGTGAGAGCGTGTGTGTGTATTTAATACTGAAGATGGGGATAAGAAAGTTTCCCAGTATAATCCACCTGGAAAGGTCAGCAAGTTTGGTGTTGCCTAAAAGTTGGGAGTTGTTTTAATATTTTTCTGAACCAAATTGTACCTGGAAAAATAAATCCCATGCCTAGCTGTCAAATTGCATTGTGGTTGGACACTCAGTTGAGAAGTAGATACACTGAACTAATTGCATCACAGAACACTAATGCAGCAAAACACGGTGCACAGATATGTCAGTTTATTCCGCTTTCATGCACACACACACTGTCTTGTTTCTTTGCAGGTCTGTCTGCTTTGTCCATTCATTTCTCAGCATCGTTTTAGGACTCTCAATCGCCTTGCTCTTTGTAACTATTTTATATTTATTTCTATTTCTATTGTATTCCAACTCACCCGTTCATTCGTTAAGCTACTTGCTATTCTGTTTTAATGTTTTTCTTCTCTTTAAAACCTCATTCTTATACCAGTGAAGGGAAAAACATTATTTTAATGTTATATAAAAAGTCACAACTTCCTAATTATGTTTTAGTTCTTAAAAGTTTTTCAATGTTCGTATTAAACATTTTACTCTGAGTTTCTTTTATCTGACCTTTAAACTTTACCTTTCCTTGTTTTAGCCTTCTCCCTTCCCTTTATTACCTTACCACGTAGTGTATCTCAGAGGACCTGCCTCTGGTTCAGTTCTATCATTTTTTTTAAATACAATTTCCATTTTATTTTTTTCCAGAAAGCTTTTCTTAAATCCTTAAGGACTCATCTCCTCAGTTGGGTTTGGTGGTGGTCGTGGGGCAGCACCCATGTGTCTAAATAGAATGGGGGGGGTGTGATCCTTCCAGGCTTCACGAGGGGGATTCCTGACTAACTTCCTGCAGGTGGCACAACTCACACCGTCAGGTAGCTTCACCTACCATTTGGGAAGCACACAGGTGTCAAAGACACTTGCTTTGGAAATGTCCCCAACAGCGGCTGGCTCTAGAATATTTCAAATGATGAACTCCTAATGGGCTTGTCCTTGGGCGGGAATTGGGCACAGCAGGTGCAGTGAATAGGCTGCACATGGCCGTGGCCTTCTTTGGCACAACCTCTGTTCCATCTTTCCTTGGTCGAGTTGGAGCGAGGACCTGAGAGCATGTTCCATCATTACTATCTTCCTAGTTTCTTACCATCCAAACAATTATTAAAGGGGTTCCTACTCATTCTGTGGAAACGTACACACATCCTGCAAAATGCTTGGTGCTTATTGTGCTATTCCTAAAAAGAATAGTTTCTATTGTCAAGCAAACTTTTGCCTAAGAGCTAATAGTTTCTATGAAGAGAGACTTTGTATCCAAACACGTTTTCAATGAGGACAAAGTTCACGAATATGCAAGGACAGCAATGAATTACTTCTACTTCTGCTGTCAATCCTTCAGTGACTTCATTTTGCCTCAGAATAGAGTTTAAAATGTTTAAAATGAGTTCTTGGCCTTGAGTGTTCTGCAGGCCAACTAGGACCAGGGCTCCAGTTGGCAGGACAGGGTGTAACTACAGGACAGAGAGGCACTGGTGAGCTCCCAGGAGCCACACCTCAGGTGTCCTTCCCGAGTCCGGTGCCCCAGGAGATGCTACAGCACAAGGTCTGGGTCTGAGCAGGGAGCCACGGACACAGGTTCTCTGGACTGGCCAGCAGGGAGAGTCCACCCCCGCACTCACCCACGTCCTGCCCGGCCTCACCTCTCCTGCTCGCTGAGCCGCTCCAGCACCCAGAACCAGGCCCCGAATCGCTCCTCAGGCTCTATGCTGTAGAGCTGAGCAGCCTGCTGCAGGAGCACTATCTCCTCCAGCACTTTGAGTTCCTGGGGCCCGAGGGAGGGGGAGGGTGGAGACACAGTCAGAGCAGGGGGTGAGGGAGGGGCAGGGGACAGGTCCTGGGCTTTTGCACACATAGCACCCTTTCCCCCAAATTCCACCCAGGCCCTGCATGTGCTCACAGATGGGCATCGCCAGCCCCTCCTGCTGGACATTATCCTTGATGTCATCCTCCTACCCCCAGCCACCAACTGCAAAGGTCCCCCACTTCCGTTCTCACATTCTCCCAGTGAATGTCAGATGCAGGGGATGGAGCCCAGCAGTGTGCTGGCCAGGGTGTCTCTGACCACCTCTCCCCTCCCCTGCCCGCCAGGGAGTGTCACAGATACTCACCTTCCTCTTCTTTGCTAAATATTTCACGTGCCCCTGGAAGGCAGACAGCCAAAGACCATCAGAAAGAGCCCCCAGCCATGACCGCCCCCATGCCCACACTTTCTCAGACGAAACTAGGTTAGGTCCCAGGAGGACCTGAATTTTGAGCTTTTATTTGGAAGGCAAAGGATATCAAGAAAAAAAGAACCAAAAAGGGTTGATGTCTTCATCAAGATTTAGCAAATGTGCCCTGGCTGGCGTAGCTCAGTGGATTGAGCTTGGGCTGCAAACCAGGCATCGCAGGTTCGATTCCCAGTCAGGGCACATGCCTAGGTTGCAGGCCATGTCCCCCAGCAACCTCACATTGATGTTTCTCTCTCTCTCCCTCTCCCTTCCCTCTCTAAAAATAAATAAATAAAATCTTAAAAAAAAAAAAGATTTAGCAAATGTTCCCTGCCTGGTGTGGCTCAGTTCATTGGGGCATAATCCTGCAAACTGAGAGGTCGCAGGTTGGGTCTCTGGTGGGCGGGAGGGGGAGGCGTGTGAGAGGCAGCGGATCAGTGTTCCTCTCTCCCTTCCTTCCTCTCTCTAAAAATATCAAGGTGAGAATAAAGGAATAAAAATATTTTGAAAGGTCTAGTAAATGTCTGCACCATAAATATGAGGAGTTTCTTAATGTGGAAGAGACACAGCAATTGTGGGATAACTTTGAAAGCCAAGTTTCAGCATAACTGCAATAATCCACCCAAAGGCCATTCCAACAGAGTCCCAAAAGTGCATACACAAACTACCCTTATTAGCCCTGGCTGGCGTAGCTCAGTGGATTGAGCATGGGCTGCGAACCAAAGCATCGCAGGTTTGATTCCCAGTCAGGGCACATTCCTGGGTTGCAGGTCACGGCACCCAGCAACCGCACATTGATGTTTCTCTCTCTCTCTCTCTTTCTCCCTCCCTTCCCTCTCTAAAAAATAAATAAATAAAAAATCTTTAAAAAAAGATTGTTAAAAAAATTATTAAAAAATAACCAAAAAACTACCCTTATTAGAGCCTTGACTGGGAATCTCTTTGAAAAATATCCAGTTCCGGTGCCTTCATAAAGATGATAGATGTGGATTTAGTAATAGTTCTCTAAAAATGGAAATGCAAGGACAGCTTTGAGAGATGAGGTTGTGCCCAACTCTCGCCCCTCGGAAATGAAGGGTATTGGAGAAATAGAGGTGAAGGGGCAGAGGTCGTTTCAACTTCACTCCGGGTTTCAGGCTCCTCCCAGGGTTCGCTGTTCTTGTGTTTTTATTTGCCTCCCATTGCGGCTCATGAGTGGGAAGCTCAGTGGCATCAGAGGATTTGTCCGAAGTAAAGTGAGGCCACTAACTCTTCTGTTGTCACAAACCATCACAATGCACAAAGTATAGCATGATTTCAGCGCAAGTGACCTTCTCACTGGGATGACCCAGCATCTCTGGGGAGCAACGACTGGAAAGGTCGCAGCCCTGACTGTGGCAGCACTGTTCTCACTGCACCATCTCTCTTGCCCTTCAGCTTGTCTCCCTCTAAAGAAGGAGCTGCCACCCACGCCAGAGGAGGAGGACAAAGGACCTTAACTGTCTACCGGTAATCACTGCCTTCTGCCAACCAGAGGGGGAAAAAATTCCCATTGAATTGAAACAGAATGATTGTCCTTCCTGTACTATCCTAAGAACTTAGCATTGTGAAAAGGAGCCGTCCTCTAAGATTTGATTCCCCCAACCCAGCCACAGCGCACACGCCGCTAATCCACAGGCACCCGCACGCAGCCCTGGGACGAGAGTCTGGGAGAGGTGGGGCTCCTTCTTTCACAGCTGCAACTCCCTAACTCAGGGTTTGACTGGTACCGAAAGCAGCCTGTAATGCTTTACTCGGAGACACGAGAAATCATGGACTTCTAAGCCATCTTCTGTCTCCTCTATTTCCATCAGCTGCTTCCTGATAGGTAAACTGAGGCAACAAAAGAAAAGAATGACTGTCAACTGTCCTATTGGAAAACAGTGGTTTTGGTAAGAGTTGAATGACGGGAGCTTCAAAGTGACTGTAACAAGCTTGGATGTCATCGTGGGTGCAGCTGTCCCCCGTCCTTTCTCCTGCCAAGAAGCTGTACTACTTCCATCTTCCCCATCGCAGAGAAGTCAGCATTTCCTCTTCCTCTCCCGGGTGAGAAGGGGGCCTGTCTGGGGCCTGCTGGGCCGCTCCACCCATGCCTCATCACTCAGCTGCGTCCCCCACTTCTGTCCTTAGCCAAGTGCTCCCACCATAGCCATGATCGTTACCCCTCACAGCAATAAAGTCAGGGTGTCCGTCTGGCTTGACTCCATCTGGCTTGACTGGAGTCTGCCCTAAAAATGTCACTCCACTGGAAGGGCACTGGCTGGTACTTAGGGAGGCAGTCACAATTTCACATGGAGACCCTTCTGCTTTTTGTTTGCTACTGTGCAATGGAACTAGCATTTACACCAGACAGTCCTTACTGCACTACAGAGGATGCACCATCTCTGTTAATAAAACAGGGGGCGCCTGACATTCTGACACACTGACGTACCCCTGGTTCCAGCACAGATTACTATTCAGTCACCACTCATTGACTATGTCCATGGTTAATTTTATGTATCAGTGGCACCCAGACATGTGGTCAAACACTCATCTGGATGTTGCTGTGGAAGGTATTTTTTAGATGAGATTAATATTTATATCTGAAGAGAAATCAGTGTTGCCTTCAGGGATGAGGGTGCCCTCAAGACCCTAGCCCTCTTCTCCCAGCTAATGTGCCCTTCCCCTAGTCACACTGCAGGGGTGGGGGACAGGGTTGTCCCTACGTTCTCAGTGAGCAGCAGGAGCGAGCTTCTGAGTGACCTGCCAGTGGGCAGTACGCTCTGGTGGAAAGAAGGCAGATTGAAGGCTGCTTTAAACAAACCCAACTTTCTCATTTGTGGAAGGGTAATAGTCATATTAGCCATCTCCGAAATATATGGCTCTCCAACTGGACTCCTAAATTCCAGGGGCCCATCGGCTCCCTTGCCATGGACCAAACTCTGTCTGACACCTCGGCCAACTCTCAGGGCCCTGCAGACATGGCCATGACTCTCCAGTCCAGCTCCCCCTCACACCACACCCCTACCTGCCCCTACAAGCATTCATGTTCCAGGGCCTTGAGTGAGTCACAATCCCCGAAAACTGTCACATTGTGCCTCATCTCTTGTTGTCTTTCTCCATCTGGAAGTCCTCCATCATCACTCATCAAGACTACTCCAAGCCCAGATCAAGTACCACCTTTACTGGAGAGGCATCCACATGGGCCCGAGAGTCCTTGCACTTCCTTGCTGAGCAGGCAAACTGCAAGGCCTAACCACCCCTGACCCTGAGCCACACTGGGCCTGGTCACAGAGGTAGTGGAGTCAGTCATGGTGACAGTGGTGAGACCACTGCCAACTGCACAGCGCATGGCTGTCTGTTCTCGCTGCACAGGGCGCCGAGCTGCTGCCTGAGAACCCTCAGTAAATGGGCCCATCGCACAGCTCCAAGGAGCTTGGAGCAGGGAACCCATGCACCAGGCTGATGCTCCCGCTGTCTGTTGTGCTGTGGGTGACAAACACTTTGCTCTGGTTGGTTCAGACTTGTGTCTAATTTCGGCTCCTATGGAGATGTGTCAAGGCAGAGTGTTGCTTGCTAAACCTTTCTTCCCACAACCCCATGATGTGGTGGGAGGCAAAACCATGTCTCCTTGGAAAATCTTGGGCTTTTGTGTTGTAACATCTCAGTAAAAGTCTACGCTATGTCATTACATAGATCAGGAATGACTTACTCACCCTAAATCCACAGAATGTGAAGGGAGATTTTTGCCCCACATAAGAAATATGTGTTGTGTTCCTACTTACATGGGTGACACTGTGTTAGGCATGGCAGTGACAGAGAGGACCAGACAGAGGAGTAATCCCTGGAATACAAGTAAGAAGGAAGTGCGGGCCCAGCATCGGGGGACACAGAGGATGCTATTCAAGGCTCTGGAGGACAGCAGGAGCCCAGCAGCAGCATGTGTGAGACAGGCCTGGGTGTACCGAGAACAGGGAAAGGCAGCGAGAGCGACTGGGCATATGCGGCAAACAGAACAACACAGACAAGCCTGGAGGCCAGCAGAGCTAACTACAGCTGCCTAAGCAGGAGGGGCTGCATGGCCACGAAGACCGGGCCATGGGGAGTCACTGCAAAGTGAAACGTAGGCCTGGTTCAGCCCTCACCTCACAGACAGGAGCACTATATCCCAGAGGGCAGGGTCCGGCCCTGGACACGGAGCTCACCATGCAGAGCAGGGCCCGTCGTCTCCTGCTCACTCTCATGTGTGAACTGCCAAGGCCACGGAAACTCACGCCACGGGCAGGGTTGGCTGCCAGGTGAGTTTTCATGGAAGCCTGAGATTCACCACTGTTCTGAGGGCCCCTCAGGGCTGCAGCACGGTGCACACTGTGTCTTGGGGACATGGAGACAGAACTCCCGAGGGCACCGTGCACAGGGCCATCGTTATTCAGCTTTAGAGAGAAATATGCAGTGCTTCCCAGGCCAGAGGAATGATGAAAGGCACCTACAAACCCGCAGGCAGGGAAGAAGCTCAGGCCAGGATGGGAGCAAAGAGCGCACCTTCTCATGAACAAAGGCGGGACTCCAACGAGTGGAGTCAAGAAGGCAGTCAGGAAGGGTCTTGGCATCCAGTTTCCAAAGACAAGGGCTGACAGAGGACAGGAGCCGCACCAAGTGCAGGACAGAGTCAGAATGTGCCTGCTGACCACCCGCTGAGAATGCACCACCTTACCGCCTTCTTGCCATGACCACCTGAGCCCTACTCCCTGGGGCCTGAGAGCCCTAGACAAGGCACGATGGGCTCGTTCCACCTGCCAGTGTCTGGTTTACAGGGGACATGTGGCTGTTTCTGAGAAGGGAACAGGGACTTTCAGGAAATGCTTTTCATTCAGGTAAGAAATATGCTGTCTTTGCTGATGTTGTGGGAGTGTGGTTGTGATGGCTGGAACCAATGCAGTCACCTTGTAGTCATGGTGGAGACAGCAGCGACATGTGGCTGTGGCAGAGCAGAAATGTACAGAACAGCTGGGTCTGGTTGGAACAGCTTGGAATGGTTGGAACAGCTTGGAATGGTTGGAACAGCTTGGAATGGTTTCGACACTGAAGTAACCACCCCTGGAGTGGCTCTGTTTCCTGTTTCTTTCCGTGTCAGGTGCTATCACCTCCTCAGGCTTTACATCATTTTTTGTGTCCTGCAGCCACATGCTACCGAACCAACACACCTGCAAAGCCCACTCGAGATGACACCAGTAGGGTCTCCCTCTCTCTGGCTGGGAATTCCAGCCTCAGCTTTGAACAGGAGCCCCCAGCTGGGGTTCACTTCTCGTTCCTGGACAGTGACCTTCTTGTGGCTTAGTCTCTTGTCAGCTCTCTCCTATAACAACCTTGTAGGAGGGAGCTATTAAAGCATGTGCCCGTGCCCCTACCCCAAGGTTATGAGGACAAAATGGCATTATAGCCCTGAAGAGTGGGGACAATGTCTGGAGTTCTCATCTGCTTTCAGGGTTAAGGATGTGAGGGGCAGGGCTGCTTCCGTCTTCTGGAGCGTGGGGGGCATGGCCTCAGAACTGTGCTGGTGGGAAATGAATTGGCAGGTCACTCTGAGGTCCATTCTGCCCTCAGAATGCAGTAGGAAACCAGGAAGAGAAATCTGACCGAGAAACTGGCCACCGTG
>PVIA01015002.1:0-24420 GCA_004024845.1 Tonatia bakeri | reverse complement strand
GGGGGAGAGGAGGAGGGGTTTATAGGATTAAAGTTAAAGGACACATGGATAAAAGATAGGGGGAGGGTGGTAATGGGAGGGAGGTAGGGAAGGGGGGTGGGAGGGCTTGATTGAGTGGGAGGTGGGGGGATGGGAGGACTTGAATGGGAGTAAGGGGGTGAAAACTGTACTTGAACATTCATTTAAATAAAAAAAAAAAGAAATAAAAATGGCTAGTAAGTGTATGATCAGCCTTACTTAGTCATCAGTAAAATGCAATTGAAAACTATGAGATATTGCCTCATACCCATCAGGATATAGAATAACTGAAACTCTAAAAAAAAAAAAAAGGCTTTCTTTTGTTGAATGGGTCCAACATCTTAGCAAAATGGAAATTGTATATATACATATACAATTAGCCATACTGCAGGAGTGGAGGGGCTCATTCTTTTCTCTTGCCTTCAGTAAGTATACCTCCTCTGTTGATTAAATCAGACACAAGTATTCTGACCTAATCAGTTTTCTGAGATTTTGAATAGACATTCAAATTTCTTGAGTTATGTTTTTCCTTCCCCCCCTGCTAATGTGGCCTATTTGGGAAGGGAAAGAATGAGGCTAAAACATTATTCCTTTGGCTATCAAGGTCCCCCCGACCTTGAACAGAGTATGTATGGCAGGGAAGGGTGGGGAGGCCCTCTCATCCATAAGAACTAGCCTGCCCTTACAGACTGTGTGTAAAATCTCAGGAAAGAATCTTATAAATGAAATCTCAATAAGCTAATGATGAAATTCACAAACATTCCTTTTCCCGGCCAAATGTTCTTTGGCTCCTCTTTCTTTCTGAGGGCTTAAAAGCTTCCTGTTGCCTTTCCAAGATACCTCTACAAAACACAGTTTTTAAAGGGAGAGAAGAAGATGTTGGCTTTGTTTTGTTACAGTTCATAAGGATGCTTCAGCAATGTCAGGTGATGTTGAATTTGTACTCACACACAAATTGTCAGGACCCATAATGTACCAGCCCCTGCTGAAAGCTTGCATCTCTTGAGCTTGAGCCAAGCTTTCCTGTCCAATGAGTGTGTAACCACCAGATCTTCGCTTGCTTCAGCTTCAGCAAGCTCCCTGAACAATGTAAATCACTCCTTCCTGTCAAGGGAGTTTGTTTACCATATTAGCAAAACCAACGAAGTCCCGCCTCTGGGCCCATCAATGTGCCAGATGCCTTGGTTGGGAATTAATGCCTGAGGACAAAGTCTAAAGACACTGCTAGGATAAGGACATCACAAACCCCCAGGAGTCGGGGGATTCCAATGGAGAAAACAATTTAACTGACTGCACAAAACTGTTTAAAAATCATTCCAGGAGCTGTCATGCTTTCCATATTTGTATAGATCTATTTATAAGCTCACGACTTGGCTGACAGCCACCAAAATTTTATTGATCTCTTGTCGCATTTCATCTCATTCTATACCTTACTAGGACGTAGAGTATATTAGAGGTTTTAGAAGGTTCTGAGATGGCTTTACTACCCTGTATTCCCCACTGTCCATACCATCTAATTAATTCTTCCATTTGTCACTCCATCCATCCATTTAATAAATGCTCATCTAGGTCCTGTTGGTGATAGAAATGAGGCAAATGTAAGTATTGCATTTAATGGAACTTATGGGCTGAAGTGGGAATAGGATGTTCACAAACAGTGCCAGGAACATACAAACATAGCAATATAAATAATTATGATAAAATCAGGGGAAAGTCAGACTGCCGTTAGAGAAATACAAAATGCTACGAAGCTAGGTGTTTAGAGAAGGGATGGCTTTTGATATGGAATTTGAGGGAAGATAATTTGGACACATAGTAATTGGCAGTGGGCTATTGGAAGACATTCCTGACTGGGGAGAAGTGAGATCAGACACAGAAGTGGAAAACATGGCACTTGTGAAGGAGAGAGAGGTCTATCTTCCTGAATTACAGGGTATGAAAGGAATAATGAGAGAAACTCAGAAAATTAGGGAGATGTCAGGTTTCCAAAGTCCTCACATGACAAATCAGGGCACTTGAGCTAAAGGTGATGGTGCACAACCAAAGTTTACATTTTAGTTTTTACCTGAAAAACTGAAGTATATGATTCTACACAGAAGATGCACACATCTTCACTGTCCAGCTCAATGAGTTGCGACAGATGTCTGCATCCATATAACTAATAAATGACCCAAACACCCTAGAAAATCCCCTCATCTCATTCAAGTCTAACCTCTCCCCATCTCCAGGGGCAGCCAGTGTTCTGAATTTTACTCCCATGGATCAGCTTGGTCTGTTCTTGGACTCCACGGATGTGCAATCATACAATAGGCAAGCACTCTTTTGTGTGTGGGTTCTTTCACTCAACATATTTTTGAGATGCATCCATGTTTTAAAATGTTTTTAAGCAGCAAAAGTACTATGATCATAATTCTACTTTGGATAATTAACCTGTCCCTAGTGTTTAGAAGTTGCTGAAGATGAAGGTGTTCCATCAAGGTGGAGGCATAGGTTGAAATGCTTTGCTTCCTCCCACAAACAAAAGAAGGATAACAACCAATTTAAAAACAAAAAAACAATCAGAACTGCCAGAATACCAAACTGCATAGAAGTCTGACAACCAAGAAGGTAAAGAAACATTCAATCAGAATGGTAAAAGGGGCAGATGGGTAGCAGGGCAGAGAGGACACATGGCAAGGAGGTGAACAATTCTGGTAAGGAGGCTGGGGGCTGGCTGACCAGGCCATTCCGCATTTGTGCACAGATAAGCTGGGAGGAACAAATCGGGAGTGAGCCTGAGAAACCCTGGGCTTTCAGTGCAGGAAACTAAAGACTCAGAATGACTGGCTGGAAAAATCTAAGGGGGTTGCAAAGGTGGGAGAAACTCCCAGTATCAAAGGAGTCTTTTGGAGAGGCCCACAGGGTCCTAGAATGTAAACAAACCCATCCACCTGTGAATCAGCACCAGAAAGGGCACAATCTCCTTGTCGGAAGCCAGGGAAGTGAGGCAATAGTGGGGCAAGAGCTTAGCAAGTGGCATTGTCCCCTCTCTGACCCCACCCCTACAGACAGTGCCACAAGGCAGAAAAGAGGGTACATCCTGCCTGGCTCTGCCCTTTATCATGTAACAGGTGCCCAGAATCAAAGAAATATGGCCCAAATGAAAGAACAGATCAAAACTCCTGAAAAAGGGGACTTCCGGCCAAGATGGAGGCATAGTTAGATATACTTTGCCTCCTTGCACAACCAAGGAAGGACAACAACAAATTTTAAAACAAAAAACAACCAGAACTGCCAGAAAATTGAACTGTATGGAAGTCCGACAACCAAGGAGTTAAAGAAGAAACATTCATTCAGACTGGCAGGAGGGGCAGAGACGGCCGTGGTGAAGACGATCTGCAGCACGGCGGCAGACAGAGGATCAGGGCAGGTGAAGTGGTGGCTGGTAGACTGGGCAGCCCCACATTTGCAGATGAACTGGGAGGAACAACTGGGGCAAGAGATAGACTGCGCAACCCTGGGTTCCAGCACAGGAAAATAAAGCCTCAAAACCTCTGACTGAAAAAATCTGTGCGGGTTGAGGCAGCAGGGGAAACACCCAGTCTCACAGGAGAGTTCGTCAGAGAGACCCACAAGGTCCTAGAACATAAAACAAACCCACGCACTCAGGAATCAGCACCAGAAGGGCCCAATTTGCTTGTGGGTAGCAGAAGAAGTGACTGAAACCCTGCAAAGAGCTGAGAAAGTGGCATTGTTCCCTCTCAGACCCCTCCCCCACATACAGCACCACAACGTGGCAACATAGCTTGCCCTAGCGAATACCTAAGGCTCCACCCCTTACTATATAACAGGTGTGTCAAGACAAAAAAATATAGCCCAAATGAAAGAACAGATCAAAGCTCCATAAAAAATACAACTAAGTGATGAAGAGATACCAACCTATCAAATGCACAGTTCAAAACAGTGGTAATCAGGATGCTCACAGAATTGGTTGAGTATGGTCACAAAATAGAGGAAGAAGTGAAGGCTATAAAAAGTGAAATAAATGAAAATGTACAGGGAACCAACAGTGAAGGGAAGGATACTGAGACTCATATCAACAGTTTGGAGCAGAAGGAAGAAAGAAACATTCACCCAGAACAGAATGAACAAGCAAGAATTCAAGAAAATGAGGAGAGGCTTACAAACCTCTGGGACAACTTTAAACATTCTAATGTCTGAATCATAGGGGTGCCAGGAGGAGAAGAGGAAGAGCAAGAAATTGAAAACTTATTTGAAAATATAATGAAGGAGGACTTCTCCAATTTGGTAAAGGAAATAGACTTCCAGGAAGTCCAGGAAGCTCAAGGAGCCCCAAAGAAGTTGTACCCAAAGAGGCACACACCAAGGCACATAATAATTACATTACCCAAGATTAAAGAGGAGAAAATCTGAAAAGCAGCAAGAGAAAAGGAGACAGTTACCTATGCAGGAGTTCCCATAACTCTCAGCTGATTTCTCAAAAGACATCCCGAAAGGCAAGAAGAGGCTGGAAAGAAGTATTTGAAGTCATGAAAGGCAAGGACCTACACCCAAGATTACTCTATCCAGCAAAGCTATCATTTACAATGGAAGGGCAGATAAAGTGCTTCCCAGATAAGGTCAAGTTCAAGGAGTTCATCATAACCAAGCCCTTATTATATGAAATGTTAAAGGGATTGATCTAAGAAGTAGAAGAATATCAAAAACTATGAACAGTAAAATGACAACAAACCCACAACTATCAACAACTGAACCTAAAAAAGAAAAACAAAAACTAAGCAAACAACTAGAACAGGAATAGAATCACAGAAATAGAGATCACATGGAAGGTTATTGGTGGGGAGGGAGAAGGGGAGAATTGGGGGGAAAGATACAGGGAATAAGAGGCATAATAGGTAGGCACAAAATAGACAGGGGAAGGTTAAGAATAGTATAGGAAATGGAGAAGCCAAAGAATTTATATGCATGACCCATGGACTTGAACTAAGGGAGAGGGGGAATGCTGGAGGGTAAGGGGGAGCAGGACAGAAAGGGGTAAAGGGGAGAAAAATTTGGGACAACTGTAATAGCATAATCAATAAAATATACATTAAAAAGAAGGTGCTGAAGAGATGAAAATAATTTCAGCAGCATATTTGAGGGGAATGGTTTCTATCAAAATGTACAGAGGGACTGGATTCAAATGATATTGGGGTAGATACAAGGCTACAGAGTTTGTCAATTAACTGGAGAAGGAAAAGTGGGGAGGGAAAAAGCCAAAAATTAGTATAAACATATCCTCTCCAGGCAAGGTTCAAGTTTAATCCATAGGATTATTTAACAGCTTCCAATAGGATTAATTAACATTTAGCTGATTGGTCCTGATAAAGGGTAAGTTATTGGCAAGAGATGGCAGGACCAAATACACATTAACACTGCATGGAAAGATAGAAAGGAACAAAATAATTAAGAGATAAATTTCAATGACTAAAATATTTCTAAAGCTAAAATTCACATGGAAATGCAAGGGATGTAGAATAGCCAAAATGATCTTTAAAAAGCAGAACAAAGGTGAAGAGCTCATATATCCTATTTTGAAACTTATTACCAAGCTGCAATAATCAAGACAGTGTGATACTGGCATGAAGATATACTATATTGTTGAAAAAGTTATACCTGATATATATGTGTGTGTGTATATGTGTGTGTGTGTGTGTGTGTGTATTAAAACTATATATGACATAGACAAAGTAAATGGATGGTTAATAATAAAATCCAAGGTTCTCACTGTTGGAGTGAGTTCACATGTAAGCAAGGGGAAGAGGCTAGAATGATACATGTGGTAATGAATTAGAGTAGGGGGGCATACATATAAACCCATGTTTAGCTTACTATAGATTCTGATGGTTTCATATTTCTATATGTATATAGGAATATGTATATAACACAGATTGTTATGTGTCTGTATACTTCTTTGCCTGTCAGGCCTGAAGGGAAGGACATCCTCATGGCAATGAGCACACCTAGTGGCCACATCTTGGTTTCCAATGTCATTTTCTTTTTTTTTCTTTCTTTCAATTTGCAAACTTTATTTTTTTTATTTTAATCATTGTTCGAGTACAGTTTCCAATGCCATTTTCTAATAAAAGAAATGAGTGCTCCATGGAAAATGGCTGACTCTAGGTCTGCATCAGGAAATACACAAGTTGATCCTGGGGGCCTAGTGGTGCCAGAAAACAAGTGATTATAAAAACCCACCAAGATGATGTAAGTCAAAGACACACAGGAACCAACTAAAATAGGCCCCAAGAGCTCAAACTCGAACTCAAATTCAGTATGAGAAATAAAATAACTCAAACTCAATATGAGAAATAAAATAAATAGAGTAGTATTGGATTATAGTTCAAAGCATAAAATAAATATGCATGAGTGCATAGCAATGTAATAAATAATTGAGTAAATTTAAAAGTGAATAGAAAGAGACAGATCTCTTGTGCAGAATTCCAAATAATTTATGAAGATACTCCATCCTCAAGAAGGTTGAGCCTATCTCCATACTTCTTAAATATGAGCTTCTCAGTTACTATAAGACAACAGGAGGGTGCAGAAGGAGTGACTATCTATTGAAGAAACCTGACAAACACTACCTCAGTCAGGTGATCAAAGTCAACATCAACATATAAGACATGTTGATAGTATGTAACCTTGATATGATATTATGAAAATGGTACTATAGCACTGTGGTATTCCTCCCAGAAAACATAACTTCAGTCTAATCATAAGAAAAAATCCCCAAAATCCCAGTAGAATGATATTTAATAAAATTTTTGACCAGTACTCCTCAAAATTGTCCAAGTTGTCAAAAACAAGAAGAGACTAAGAAAGTGTCACAGTAAAAAGCAGCCTAAAGAGATAGGATGACTGAATGTAGTATGATATCCTAGATGAGATCCTGGAACAGAAAAGCAACATCAGGTAAAAATCCAAGTAAATTTAAACAACTACAATGTTAATAATAGTGTATCAATACCAGTTTGTTAATTGTAACTTATGTATCACACTTACATGAGATGTTAATAATAGGGAAACTGGATGTGGTATTTAAAGGAATCCGATACACACTCTGAGCAATTTTTCTGTAAATCTAAAGGTGTTTAAATGAATAAAAACTTTTTAAAGCAAAGGATTTGAATAGACATTTGTCCAACAAAGTTAAACAAATGGCAATAAGCACGTGAAAAGACACTTAACATCATTAGTCATTAGGGAATGCAAATCAAAACTACAATAAGTGAGCAATTCACATCTACTGAGATCATGCTGTAATAAAAAAGACAAGAACGAGTGCTGATGAGGATGTGGAGAAATCAGAATCCTCATACACTGCTGATTTAACAGTAAAATAATGAGGCCACTTTGATAAATAATTTGGCTGGTGTTCAAAATGTTAAACATAAAATAACCATGTGAACCTATGTATAGACCCAAGAGAATTAAAAACATATACCCACACAAAAACCTGCCCACAGATGTTCAGAGGAACATTATTTATCATAGCTAAAATGTGAAATCAACCCAAATATCCATCAAGTGACGAATGCATAAAAAAATGTGACAATTCACACAATGGCTTATTATTTTGTCAGGTAGCTGATACATGCTACATGAAAGAACCTTGAAAACATTATGCTAAGTGAAAGAAGCCAGTTTCTAGCTCACCCTGCACTAAAGGCTGTAACTATGTACCCAGGTGCTTGTGGTGCTGGAGGGTGTAATCTGTGAAGAGACCTACACATCTGCCCTTGAGGCTGCCTGAGAGCTCAGCATTTAATACGTATTATTTTATTCAATCCTCATAGTCAAGCCAAGAAGTAGGTATTACTATCTACATTTTAAAGACAAAAAATTATCTGCAATTTAAAGAATTGTGGAAGAGTTGGATGTAGAACTAGGCTGACTCATTCCATGGCCAGCTCTCAACCATTACATTTCCCAATATCTTAACCTCTCAAATGTTGGATTTCTCATCACTGTCCTACTTATCTCATAGAATTGTCTTTAGGATCAAGTTAGATAGCATAAAAATGCTTTTTGACTTCTGAGTTATTAACTTATTCTTCCTTTTTATATTCAGACAAATACATATTCAGAATGAAAATCAAACAGCTAACCCATACACACAGCATATGCTCTGGTTAGGAATACAGGAGACCTGAATACTGAAGCTGTGAATAAAAGAGTGCCACAAAAATTTATAGTTGCTTCAAATTTAAATATCTTATTTTCCCAATTCAGAGGAGATTCAATTTTCTTTTGTGAAAACATATTTTCTTTGGTTATTTGTGGGGTATTTTGGGGGGGAGGGGATAAAATTGTGCTCTTCATTATTGCATGTTTAAGTATAATAACATACAAAGATTTTAAGCATAATACATATCAGATTCATGATTTTTTCTAATATTTTGGTTACTAAAAGAATAGGTAAAGGTATGTTCTAGACAATTTATATATAACCCTTCTGTTAAGTCACCACTGTAAATGTGAAATTACATATGTTAACTATCCGCTTATTTTTAAAAGTCATACCTGAATGTTTCCTAAACTGAGTTTTGCCAGTGTAATGTAATGTAGTAATGAACCAGTGCCACGGTCAGATAAACTGAATTTAAATCTTAGCTCTGCTTCTTTGTTCAAGTTTCTTAACCTCTCCAAGTTTTAGGATTTAGTTTAGCTGGATTTAACTAAATGGCGATACAGCTGGGATTCAAACCCAAATCTGTCTGACTTGATTCATTGGATTACACCATAGTGTACCATAATGATCCTTTCCTGTTTTAGCATGAAGCCTGGGAGATGACTAAGTAAACCTGGGACAAGAGGCTAAAGATTTACCATCTGAGATCAAGACACATTATCTCCATTATTATTTTTTATACTGTGGAGCAATTCTATCCAAAGATAAATAAGAAGAAACTGTTAAAATAATTTTGGGGAGAGATGTCATATACCTGATTTCAAATGTTAAAATGGCATTTACTCAATTCTATGGCAGTAAAGTACTTTAACTAGAATGGATATAAGACAGTGAAAGTGGCTGCTTCAACCAATGATAGGCATGGAAGTCACACAGATTGTGACTTTGGAGATGCCTGCAAAAAAGGTGCCTACTTGCCCTGGCCAGTTGCTTGGTGGGTTGGAGTATTGTCCTGTATATCAAAAGGTTTTGGGTTCGATTCCCATTCAGGGCACATACCCTAGGTAGGTTAAGGGTTTGATCTATGGTTGGGGCACACATGGAAGGCAAAAGATTGATGTTTCTGTCTCAGATTGATGTTTCCCTCTCCCTGTTTCTCTTTTCCTCTCTCTTTAAAATCAATAAACACATTCTCAGATGAGGATTCCAATTATACTCATAAAGCAATTGCCTTGAAATACTATCCCACTAAAACTCTAGGTTTATCTTTTTTTTACATATAAAATTAAATAATCATATTAGATAGAAATTATGTACATAGTATTGTCACTTTAATTTATACCTGATTTAAGCTTAAAGAAGGTATTTGACTTATTGTGTGGCATCTTACAAAACACCTCAGTTTTTAAGACTAACTCCAAAATTAAAAACTGAGGTTCTATCTATATGGCTCCTACTGCATCCACTAAGATTTTTTTAAAAATAAATCTATTGCTTGGTCAGGAATGATATAGCAGTTTGGAAAGCTATTTCATAAACAGAGTTAAGCTAGACTTTGGAAATTTGCTGGAATGTTCCATATTTAATGTTTTTATAAAACATGATCTTGTCTCTAAAATCAATTTTTTTCTTATATATCTAAACAAGATTCTCAAGAAAGAACCATGTGAAAGATCACATCTTATAAGTGAAAATATTTTTGAGGAGTTAAACACTCTGAGGTATCATATAAATATCCATTTATGAAAATGGTTAGAAAAGACAAAATGTGTCTGGCTTCCAGATAAGATGGTAGTGCAGGTAAATGCAGTACTGGCTTCCTCCCACAACCACATAAAAATCACATCTAAATTACAGACAACCACCATTCAGAACCACTTGAAATCTGGCTGAATGGAAGTCCTACAAATAGGGAATTAAAGAAGAGGTCACCTTGAGACTGGTAGGAGGGGTGGTAATTGGGAACAGGTTGGTCCCACACCCATGTGTGGTGGGTAAAAGTCAGTAGGGATATCTTGGCTACAGATGTTCCCCTGAGGAGCGAGAGTCCCAGTCCCACACCAGACTCAACTATCCCAGGGTTTCAGTGCCAGGAAGAGAAGTCTCCATAACTTCTAGCTATAAAAACCAGCAGGGATTGAGGTTGAGGGAGATGAAGGACTTCTGCAGTCCCAGGAAGTTCTTCTTAAAGGACTTACTTTGACTTTCTCTGAGCTCCAGCACTGAGGCAGCAGCTTGAAAGGCACTGGAGACATATAAGGAGGAAGGAGGAACTGAATTGTCTAACATCAGGGAGAGAGCTGGGGGTAAGCTTTCTCCCAGACAGAAGTGCTGGAGGAAGCTGTTGTTCCTTTGATGAGCCCTCCCCACACAGAGCCAGCAGGCATGCTCCCATCAACCTGGCTCACACTGTTTGGCTCACACCAGTAATTCCCTGAGACCAGCCCCACCAACTTGCAAGCCCACACAAGCTGTTTCCAGTGGCTTTTCCAAATGAATGGCCTGTCTTGGCTCATGCTTCAGATTTTCCTAAAATCTCTCAAGCAAGTACCATCTGGCCTCAAATGCCCCATACCTCTCACTAAGTGGTCCCAGGCATGGTGCTAGCAGCAGCCAGCCTTGGTTCACAGCTTGGCCTCATCTGGGCACCTTCACCAGCACAAGTAGCAGCCATCTGCAAATTGCTTTGTAATTCATTCCTAGATAGGCTTCAGAGCCAGCACACCCAGTGGACAGCTTCAGATCAGATCACAATGAAGCACCACCACCCAACCACCTCCACAAACAACACACTCAAGGGGCAGACTCAGCAGGCACCAGGGCCCCACTGACATAAGTCCTGCTCTTTGGGGTGGGCCCCAGCACAGCTGATCCTCCACAGTGGTCAGTCGCAGCCAGTCCTTGCTGCTGATTGGCTTGTGCGTAAATCCCTGCCATTGACATGGCAACAGCACTCAAGGCTCAAATACAAGAGGAGGTGCACACAGGCCACACGGAGCCACACCTTGAGTGCCCAGCTTGGGTGATTGGGGAGGCTATGCCACTGGACCCTAATTTGCAGGCCAGATGGAATTGGGAAGAAATATTCAAAGTAATGAAAAGCAAGGACCTACAACTAAGATTACTTCACCCAGCAAAGCTATCATTCAGAATCCAAGGAGAGATAAAGAGCTTCCCAGACAAGGAAACGCTAGAGGATTTCATCACCACCAAACCAGTATTATATGAAATGTTAAATGTTTTTTTATAAAAAGAAGAGGAAGAAAAACAAAGATAAAAATATTAACAAAATGGCAATGAATATACATCTATCAACAATTGAATCTAAAAAACAAAATAAACAAGCAGAAGAGAAACAGACTCACAGATACAGAGAACATTCTGATGGTTGCCGGATGGGAGAGGTATTGGGAGGATGGGTGAAAAAGGTGAAAGGATGAAGAAGTACAAATCTGTTGTTATAGAATTGTCATGGGGGATGTAAGGTACAGCATGGTCAATAATATTCTAATAATTGCATATGTGTCAGATGGGTGTGAAATTTATTGGGATAATCACTTAAGTTATATAATGTATAATCACTGGGGTGTACACCTTAAACTAATATAATTAATGTATGTCAAATATAATTAAAATATATAAAGCTTTTAAATGAAAAATTTTTAAATTAAAAAAGAAAATGTTTGCCAAATGAAAAAATCTAGTTTAATTAAATATTTTATCTCTAAAAGTTACCATATAAACTCCACATTGCTTATCCATCAATGTCAAGCAATCATGTAAAAAAGACCTAAGCATTAACACACTGCACAGTTTAATACTTTTTTCATGCCTTGAGAAGTAGTTCAGCATTTTACCATGACTCAGTATTACTAGTATGCCTGTTACACATCACTCAATACAGTCTGGTGAAAATGCACTAACTATTTGAGCCTTGAGGGTGACTGTCTTCCAGACAGAGGGGCTGGACAGAATCGTTGTTTGCATCATGCTCCTCACCAGGGTTTTGTTGTCTGCCGAGATCCCACTGTTATGTTTAGTGCCAGCTCTTCCTGCAGCAGCCTAGACAACAAGGAATCACACTTTCACACCCTCTCACTACTGCAGAATGTATCACCTAAATCCTGAAACGTGGCTTCTGAATGATTAATTTCTACTCACAACAATATGGGGGAAACATCTTTTCATGTGACTTGACTTACCAAATGAAGTTTATTAAGGCTTGTCAAAAGCCATCTGACTTGCTAAGTATAAACACAGACACACACACTCAATATTTCTGAAATAAAGTTTAAAACATATTCTACATTGAAAAAAGAGACAAATTGTAAGGGAATAGATGAGCAGCATGTATTTTAAATGTCCCTGTCCAGATCACACTTATGTGCATGTTTGGTTTGTAACAACAATAGCCCAGTAAATGTGACCAGACATATATTTCTCTCAGATGTTGCTATGGAACCCTTCCTAACTGAAAATTAAATTTCTCCATCTGTTTGCAAGACTTTGTGTCACGGCAGTGCTGAGGGCCAGCTGATCTAACAAACATGCCATTGAACAAATTCCTCAAACCAGAAACAAAACAAGCATGAAGTAAAGCAAATGCCATAAGAAACCATATAATTCTGAAAGATTTGTTCTCCAAAAAGCCCACTCGGTGGGACTTTAGAGATACATTTTCACACAGGCAACCTATGATAGAAACCTCTCAACAGTGCAGTGAAAATGACCTGTTTCTGATAGGCCATAAATCTAAATATCAAATTGTCTTGTGATCAACTAAAAAGGGGGCATTTAACAGACAATTTGGTCATGATTTGTGCTGTATTTTAAAAGTACCAAAGAGATAAGCCATATTAAAAATACTAAATGTACTATATTATATATTCCCCCTTTGTGAAACCAAGTTAAAGATTCTTCAATAAAACATCAGATTGTCATATAGACAATATATTTTTAACTTTATTTAAATTGCTTATCTTGTTATACATTTATAATATAATTCATGTTAACAGGTTTCAGAATTTTTAAAGACTATATGCTTATTCCAATAAATTCTAATTATATCAGTGATTTTATATTCACCAGATTATAATTACAATACTAATCTACATATTGCTCCTCCCACAAACACATAAATTTTTGAAACCTATTTATAAATCTTCATTATTTATATTAGCAATTTGCAAATTTATCAAAACATTGTATAGAATTACTAATGATATTTTCTTAAAATTTTAAAAGTATTTTATGAAGTAGTCAACTGAAAAGTATTTGAAAGCATTTTCCTTGAAAAAATTAACAAAATTTTAAATTGACTTAATGTTCCTAAAGAAATGTCAACAGATGCTATTAGCTTATTATGTTTCTCCTCTTCAAGTATATTTTGTTCCCCAACAGTTTCTTGGTTATTTGTTCATATGAAACTTGTAGAATTTGTTTTCTTTCCTGAATTTCAGTGAATCTACTTATGGACAAGGTTTTCTTCCCCTAGTAGACTAAGAAGTCCTGAGAACCAAATATTGTGCCTTACCTAAAACGTTTGTTGGAATGAATTATCTATCCATCTTTGAACTCTCCCAAGTCAATGAACCTATTTTCTTGTCATAAAACATTTGCTGATTAACTTTAACATATAGATTCAAATGAAATTTTCCCTTTGTAGCCACAACACCTAAGGCGTTTAAGGAACAAAAAAAAATTTAAAGGATTATATAATGTTCGCAAGTGTTGAAGCTGACCTTTGGCAACATTTAGAGAAAATGCTACTTGATAACAAAATATCAATCTTAATTGATAATTTTATAGTAATGAAAACAAAGATTTTTTTAAGCTTTGTTAATAGAATAAGCAAACAAAAAAACCCTTCATAGACACAGACAACAATATGGTGATTACCAGAGAAAAAGGGGGTGGGGAGAGGTAGAAGAGGGTAGAGGAGGGATAAACGGTGACAAAGGGAGACCTGACTTTCGGTGATGAACACACAAGACAATATACAGATGATGTATCACAGAACTGTACACCTGAAGCCTATATAATTTTATTAACCAATGTCACCCCAATAAATTCAATACCTTTTTAATATAAAAACATAAAAAAATTAAAAATAAAATGGGAATTATAAAACATTTAATTCTGGCAACCTGGAAATATTTAGAAATAGAATCATTCATTCCAGTGGAACTGCTGATTTATTTTATAGATGTAGTGATAAATTCAATTATATTTCTCTATACCTTTCCATTATTTTTTAACATAAAATCTAAAAGTGCCCCAAAGTTATGATACAATAGATGCAAATAATTACTGGAAAGGAATTCAGAGTAGTACTTTAATCTTGGGAAAGATCCAACCTTGAGCCAATGTCTTCCACAGCTCCAAGTTAAAGCTGTTCTAGGCAATTCAGGCTTGAAGTACATTATTTTGTACTGGGAGGGCTTTCTTTTCATCTCACTTGCTACATCCAGGACCCTCAGAAATAAAATCAGGGAGTCAGGCAACAGAGAATGTTTTCATTGCATAGCGTAAAGGCTCCCGCTGTTTTCCAGTTCCACTGTAAAAGTATCATATTCAAAGATAATAGGCATGAATGGCAAGGAAAAAATATCTTGATGAGAGTGATTAAGTAAATATAAGAAGCATATTTTGTCAAAGTTTTCTGGGACAATACTTTAGTAATCATCATGTCATTTCTATAGGCATTAATAAAAGCATAACTTTTTCAAACAACCAAATATTTCATTCACTAACCACTCTTTCCTTGATATTATAACAGCTGACTCTTTCTATGTGCCACAAAGTAGCAGCAAAAGTAGAGTGGATTGAAGTCCAACATTTGGTATATCTATTCCTGTAACACATCTCCCACATTATACATACAAATTAAAGCTTCAAGACTGTGGTTAATTTTAAATCTAGTCAAGATGGCAGTCCACCCACGTTTCTAGGCTTAAAATATAACATCTTTCACAACTACTTCTTCACACCTTACAAAATTCATATATGCTTGCAATCATGCTAATGCTATTTTCCCAACCACCTTCTGCTTACTTCAGCCTCCAAAGTTTGCTTGGTTTTTATGCGTTAATGCTATCTACCAGAATTAGATTTCCTTCTTAAAAAACTGTGAAATCTGTCACAGTCTACAGACTAAATGAAAGTGAATTTCCTACTGCTTCCTATAAAGACTAAATATGTTTTTTCAGATTAAAACCAAAATTGCAATGAAGGATAATTCAGATTTACTTCTTTATGCAGAGACTCTGAGACCTTAAACAAATGTGTTATGAGAAATAATTTTACCTAGTAGATGTTAGACACTAGACATATTGGCCATAAAAATGCCTAAGAACGCAATGACAAAAGGGAAAAATTGAGCTAAAATTTATTTCCTTAAACACTTCTTGATAAAGTAGAAATAGGAAGTTTGTTGTTGTAATTCTTAATCAGCAACATCCCCTACCCCTTTCTTCTAATACGCCGACTATGGGAGGAAGAAAGGGAACAGGAGGGGATTAAAAGGTCTGGGGCTCTTCCTACACTTCTCCATGTGGCCTACATGAGTAATATCCTCAGGATCCTTGAGTGGTAAAATTTGAAGCAAGAGCCCCAGGTGGGCCTTGGGCCTATGCCACATGCCCTGGCCCAACTTACTAGGGCCCTCTACATTAGTTTACCATCACAAGCCCAGCTTTTCACAACAGAGGAGAACGTTTTTCTGTTTGTCCCTAGTGCTGAGACAGTCCTTGGGAATCTCACAGGATGCCTAGGCTATATACACGTGCTCGTGCGTATCAGACATAAACCCTCTAATAGCACTCTATTCCCTACTACGACCAAGGAAAAGAATAATTTTGCTTATCTGCAAAGTGATATGCGCAACCAGCAGGCAAAATGGCCACAGGGCCTTCCAGTGGGCAACATGGAGTGCCAGGGCACAGAGGGCATGCTAACGCACCTGCGTGTGTCCAGGGCTTCCTTTGGGGGAAAATGGCATGTTGTCCCCTTTGTAGGTTCAAGGAAACTTGATGCTATAAAAGCATTCTCAAATTTTAGGGTAAGTAAACATATTTTTGATTTGTTGATAACTACTTACTGAACATCTCTGATGGAAGGCACTGGAATGGCTACTGTGGATAGACAGATGAATAGGACCCCACACACTTGCTCCAGAAGTTTATCCAGCCAGGGTAGGAGCTCTGTGAATATGTTACACACAGAGAAAGTGCCTGACAGAAGCCATGTACTTTAGAAAGTTGGGGAAAGAATGGTTAATTTTAAATTCAAAACAGCAGCAACAACAACAACAAATGAAGGCTTTTAAGGCCAAGAAAACAACCATATAAACAAAAGCATTTAAAAGTCACAGTTTAAATAAATCAAGCAGTCTCACTCTTTAAAGGAACTTACTAATAAGCTTTCTGGTGAAACATAAAAAAGCTTCTTCAAAAAGAGGCTGAAAGACATTGGTGTGAAGAGAACCCTCCCTCTATACTGTGTTACAGACCTGTTCAGGGGACAGGGGTCCTGCTGCCACCTCTTATTTTCAATTACAGACCCAAATCTACCATGAGGTGTAGCTGCTCTTCCCACAACAGGCTGATGCTAAAGTAAGGTGGAAGTGCCAAAAATCATTTATGGTTGCCAACATGTTGGTGTTGTACCCACAAATCCTGTACTAGGTAGGCAAAGGAACTACTGAGTATGAAACTGCCTATCCATAGTCATTGCAGATTGCCCCACATAATAACAGGAGGAAAAGACCTGTGAACAAGGAAGCAAATGGTTACCAGTGGGATGTAAGTGAGTAGGCCACATACACTTGGACTTGAGGTGACTGAATGGTAACTTCCTAAGTTACTGCGGGGGTGGGAGATGTTTACTGATGTTACACGGGAAGTTTCAATCACATTTATTCTAAATGGAGAACACATTTAAGCTCCCACATTAAGATAGTAATTCTATTTGCCAAGCATATTTTTAAATGTTCTTCTCATCTATAGAGTGCGAAAGAACAGTGATGCTGGAAGAGAGGAACATAGCTACTAAACAAAATTAAGAAATAACACATCCAGACCAGAGAAACAGAGAACTGCTTCATGTAGAGCTATTTCAAAAGAGGGGAGCCAGTATTTTACCATGCAGACTAGGGTAAAGGAAAGCCTCCCATTGAGATAATCCGATACTTAGTAGTTAAATGGTACTCTTGAAAAGTGCACAGGTTAAGAGTAACCTATTAACTTATGAGTTACTCAATGACCAGTAATTAGGTCTCTGAATGAAGAAGTGAGCATCACAGCAGAGAAAGCCAAGTGGAACACACAGGACCTGCAGGAGAATCTAGTCTGAACCATACTTAAGTCACAATCACTAAAGGCTATCAACAGAATTTAGTGAGGAAGAACTGATAACTGAACCAATCTAGCATGTATACTCAGAGTTTGTTGCAAATAGTTAGGTATAATATATCACTGCACTTACCAAATTATTGTTTCATGACATCTCAAGCAAAGAACCTCACTGTTTAGTATAGTGATACCTAGGGCAAGAGGAACACATTACCTAAATATTGTGATGGATGTTCTGTTCCCAAGGTGAGCAACAGCAGGCCATCTGAACTTATAATGGAGTAGTCTCTTAATGAGGCTTGTTTCTATCTGAGTTCGCTCAAGTCAGGGCAGATATTAAGCATATATAGAAAAACAATGAATCCAAACTACAAAGTGAGATTTCAGTTCAACAAATCCCTACTGAGCTATGTGTAGGATACTCTGCCAGACACTGGAGTTACACAGATGAAACAAAGAAATTCCTTTCTCCAAATATAAGGTAAACTTATAAGTAAAAAGATGCCATGAGACGAAACAGATGCCATAATAAAAGCAAAACTCAGAACATAGCGTGGGCGTGCGTAAGCTCATGCTCAACGATTAGGGAGAGGTCCAAGAAGGGGCTTTTTCTTGTTGTTGTTTCACTGATTTTTATTTTGTAACAAAAATCAGCAGGAACAGTGACACAGGGACAGAAACTGCGGGTTGGTTTCATGCTGAACACCACCTTCCTTTCAGCGATTTGTTTCTGGAGCACTTTTCCACGGTGCTGAGACCAAATGTCAGCAGAGGAGTGGTAGTTTTCTGGGCTGCCTCCCAGACTTAGCCTGCTGGTGTGATGGGCATTGTGGCCGGGAGACTAGGCCCAGCCTTTAGGGGCTCATCTACCCTCTAAAAGTTGACGGTCAATCTGTGGGCCACTTGCATGGGACATTTGTATGGGGCCCTAGGCAGGCCTAGGCTGGGGAGAGGGGCACCAGAGCAGCAGTTCTGGCCTGTAAGCCTGGGAGAGCACAGGCTAACCAGAGATTGTTCCTGCAAAAACCCCTCTCCTCAAACACGCCAAAGCAATATCTCAGTCCATAGAAGTCATGAATAATGAATTTTCTGCTAGCAGTACTCTTAGGCAGGAGATATCTGCTTATTGTTTTGTTCCTTATTGATTACCAAGAATGATAAAACTGCAGCTTTAGACACCAAATACTTATTGAGTGCATAGAATTGTGTAGATGTCAGGAATTAAAGGTTTTATCTAAAACACAAACTATCTGAAAGCTAGAAGGCAGGGAACCTGGCCTCACAGTCCAGGCTGCCTGTCTAGGTAGGTTTAGCTCATTTCCAGGCCTCTTTTTTTGACTGAGGAGCTCCTAGTTAGCTGTACATGTAGATATTTATGCGCCTGTTTTCTCCTAAGTGGACCATGAGTTACTTGGGGCAGTGGTTCAGTACATGACACATAGAAGGCACTCAATATCTGACTGTTGAATGAATGAAATAATCTACCTAAAGCAGCATTCTCTCCCCCAAAATAATCAATACCAATCTTTATAAACTCTTTCAAGGGAGAATTTGTCCCAATTTCTTCTAAGGAGCAACATGTTCTTTTATATGATGTATCTTAGTAAAAGGCTAATGTTAGAACATTTCCTGTTGTATATGGCCTCTGAGAGTTTAAAAATACTCAGAATAAACCTGGAAATAAAAGAGTCATAGTCTTGAAACGCTCATCAAGTCACCACTTTTCACTATTCTGAGATAAGCAATTTCCCCAGAAAAAAAGGCATAACTGATAAAGGTATAGCTTTCTCTCTGGAGAGATTTCAAATTTTTAATCAAACCATAGTTTATCTTGAGTCATTTGTTGATCTGATATACATTACACAAGAGTATAAAAATTAGTTAACCCCATAAATATCATTACACTCAATATCTCCTTCCTTCCACTATCCTTCAAACAGTTTTTATTTCATTTTGTGTGCACAACCGTGAAGTTTAACAATTGTCACCTGTCCAGTCTTTTGTAGAGAAAATAATGTGACCTGAAATGGCTAAAGGACAAAGTAAATAAGAAGAGGAGAAAACATACCTGAAAACATCTGAGAAATTATGAACCCAGGAACATTTAAAAATGACCACAAGTATTGTAGGTGGCTACTCTGATTTTGACCTTAAGCTGCCATTGCATTAAACATTCCAGTGATTCACTGAGATGGATATCTGCTGGCATTTGGTTGCCTCATGTCTGTACCATGTTTCTAAGTGCACCCAAGATTTCTTTTGAAGGTTATTTCAACTTTGGATATAATTTGGAGGGGCTCTGAATCTAGTTCCCTACCTTTCCCAGCCTAGGGGAAGCTATGTAACCCAAGCTTGATTAGTCTGCCTGAAACTCAAATCCTGAGCAGAGTGCCTAAGAGACTGAAATGACTGAGGTTCATCCATTTGATCACTGTCATCCTAACCAGACTGTTCCTGTTGTAAGATAATACCTATTGTCCCTACTTCCTGCTCTCTGGAGATGATCCAGTCTCTGCCTATATTTAAGTTTGGTCATTGAGTTATCCTGTAACTTCTGTGCTCTCCTAGTGGCCTTCAAATAAATTTTCATTAAGTCAGCCAAAGTTGAGTGCTGTTACATGCATACGTGCAGGACAAGTGTGTGTCAGTACCTGCTGCCCTCCGAAGAAAGGATGAGTGCAAAGTGCTACTGCTGGAGAGGTGGGTCCCTGTTTTCCAGTCACTGTAAAATCTTCTGGCAGGCTGCATTTACTAATGAGTATATGTAAACCATGCTGCTAACTCCTCCTTCATTCTTTCCTAGTTTTTTCTTTTACCTCTCTCCCAGTTAGGGTCTAATTAGAGATGAATGTTAGGCAAAATCCATATTGGAAAGCTGGTGAAAGGACCATCCCAATTTCTTTCTATAATCTGCCTTAAATCCTAGCAAAAATTAATGGCTATATAAAACCTACTGTTAAGCAATTCTTTCTAAAATAATGTGACTAGGGACTCTCATAAATGATAGTTTATGCACTATCTTACTAGTAGTGAAAAGAGACAATAGAACAACATTAATAGAAAGTTATTTTATATATATAAACATGTGTGTGTGTATATATATATATAACATATATAAACACATATAATACAGGGTCTGGTACAAATAATGCCCCTTTTTATTATAAAATCTTTTGTTACAAAATCATAAGCATGTAATTCTGTAACATAATATCACATTCAGGCACACCATATGACATTTTAGGTGAAATATTCAAATTTCTGTCCATTTCATGCAACATTCACATACCTTACCAACCACATTCAAGCAAGCCTTACTTCTGCTGGACCATGTATGTATAAATATACACATAAATTTACAAACATACCTGCATATGTTCTCAAAACAAAATTTAAGCATTAGGAAGTTCCTGCCTAGCCAGGACAAAAAAACAAACAAACAAACAAAAAAACACCTGCTTAGCAAACCAAACAAATCCAGAGCAGCTATAGCACTTTCACACTTGGTAATCTGATTTACAGTCATATGAAGAGAAAGACATGAAGAGAATAATTACAAGATACCAGCAATAAGCATCAACAAAACTAGTTATAAATGCCCTCGATGAGAATTTTTCTTTGGGAAATCATCAAATTGAGAGTGGATAGTATCAGTTAAGAGTGGAAAAGATCAAAACTAAAAAAACAGAGATATTTCAGAAACTAAAGCAAACCCAGGATCCTCATAATACTATTATGACCAAAGCACTATTCCTAGAAACTCAATAAGTCAAAAAGGCTTTTGGATAGCTGGGACTCAACAAATCAAAAAGGCTTTTTTGCTGCCCGTCAGTCTACACCAGAGCAAGGGTACCATCTTATTTACTGACATCAGAGCAATATTGTTTCTAATACTCTTAAGAATCTGTAGCATTTTAAATACTCAGAATTTGCATTCACAGCAGACTACACATTCTGAAACCCAAATAAACACCAAAATATTCTATTATAATTAAAGTATAAAAGACATGCTTATAAAAGAATAGCTAAGCTACAATAAATTAAAAGGGAAATATAATAACATTAAAGTGAAAACAATACTTGAAAAAGGTTAAACCAGACTGAAATCAATAGTTATTTTAAGGGTAATTTTCCATTTCCCATTCCTGGGAAGGTAGGGGGAGGGGGGAAAGTTTGGGGCCTGTATCAGGAGAGAATTCAGAACAGAGGCAACTGCATAAAGCTTGGACCTGCAAGGGCTATGCCCTTGGTGAAGTAGGAAGAAAGCTCACCCTACAAAGAGAGGTGACCAAGAAACTGCCCCATTTGACTTTGATATTGAGTGAAGGATAAAAAGTCTCCTAGACAATATGTAATCAGAAACCAATACACACACCTCCTTTTTGAATCTAGGTCCTGATTTATACTGTCTGCATAATCCTCCAAAGCCAACTTAAACCAGTTCCTTTCCCTTTAGAAATTAACCTAAATCCCCTATGGTGGAATGTACCCACAAATCAGACTTTACAGAAGCCCCACAGGTAAATTCCAACAAATATCATTTCACAATAAAAAATTAGATTACATGAAAACAAAAGATACCATAAGAGTCAGCAAAAGAATATACTGTACGAAGAGTCAAGATACGTTGGTCTCCCATCCAAGTACTAACCATGCCCGACCCTGCTTAGCTTCCAAGATCAGACAAGATTGGGCGTGTTCAGGGTGGTATGGACAGAGACAGTATGTTGAAATTATAAATTATCTGCTATTAAAAAAGATTAAAGGGAGAATTGAGTACATAAGCAAAGAATATGAGACTATGAAAATAAGAAGCCAATTTGAAAAAGGACCAAATAGAACTTCCTGAAATAAAAATATATTTATTTAAGTAAAAAAATATATATATTGAATGGGTCAACTAGCTAGTAAGATGCAGGTAAAAGTAGGATTTTAGATAACTGGAACACAAATCTGGTAACAAAGACAAAATTAAACAACAACAAAAAAGAAACCATGTAAAAAAAGATTAAGAGGCATAAAGGGTGAAAAATGAATAACATATATAATAGGAATATATGTTCATATGTTCTAGAAAGAGATAATAGTGAGGATGACAGAGAAACAACATGTGAAGAAAGAAGGTCTAAGAGTTTCCCAGAATGGATGTAATACACAAACTCCAAGATTCAGGAGTCAGGATAAGTAACAAGTAGGATTTCCTAAAAGAAAAATTAAATAAAAGAAAATATGAAACTAAACTCCTACACAGAGAAGACAGTGAAATTTCAGAATTCTAAAAGCAAAAAGAAAACCTCAAGAACTTGTCCCAAAGACAAGTCATTATAGTGAATAAAGAGAGAACATGAAAAGGGAAGAGGGAAGGAGAGAGAAGGAATAAAAAAATAAGGAAGGAGTATTATGGAAAAGAAGGAGAAAAGGGGGAAACAGTTGAAACTGTAACCAACCAGACAGGGGCCCATCCACATGGCACCTAGGTGAATGACCCAACAATTAGTATTGGAAATAATAGGTCTTTATTCACAATATTCCAACCTTGGTGGGGCTCAGAGTACTTATGCTTGGAGTACATATCCTTTCCCACAAGAACCAGCACTTCCCTTATTTCCCAAAAGGCTAACAGCCAAAGGCAAACCTAATAGTTCCCTGTAGTCTTATCTTAAGCCAGCTGTGCAAACAGTTCTTCAGTCTCTCTAGAAGGTGCCAAAGTTGCCAACCTCATCCAGCAGCTCTCTCTTTCAGGATCTGGGATACGTTGTCATCAGCCTCCATGTAACAGTCCAGGAAAGGTGTGCTGTGTGCGCTGGATCTTGGTAAAATCCAGGAATGCCAAGTCTGCTGGAATCTACTTTCACTACCAGCTGCACCATGGCTCTGTCATGGTTCTTTTACTCCCTTCCAAGACGCATGGCCAGATTCCCTCATGGCTGCCTGCCCTTAGTTCAAATCTTGACATAGAACCTCCTGTGTAACCTCATCTCCAACTCCTCCCACAATGAGCAACATTTGCCAGTTCTCCTTTCATCCACTCTCCCCCATATCCCAACCAAGGTTTGTGGTGGATTTTTCCTGTTCTCCTGGGGGCACCCCTCACTCTGTACCCCATTAAAAATCCAGAATGGTGCTGATCCACAAACAGAAAAGGCAGACTTCCCTTGGGAGTGAATGCTGACAACAGCCTTGTTGAGCCTGCTTGTGAGGTAGGGCTGCACCTGAAATTCCAATATTAAGCCTGAAAGGCTCCTGTGGATCCAGGTTGGTAGTACCTAGGCTCCTGACAGAAGCAAACTAAAATCTTCCCTGAGATAGATGTCAGGATTCCCAGATATAAATTCATTTTATTATAATCTCATAAATGCTACTACCAAACACTTGGGGGAACAAGCTACCATGAAGGAAAACTAGTAGAAGAAATAACTTATCTAGATGCCCAAGAACTTCAAATGTTACAATTATCAGATACTAATGAAAATCATTATATCTAAAATAGTTTAAAAAATAAATATGGTAATAAAAAAATCACAAACAAATGTACAATGGAATATTATTCTGCCTTAAAAAGTAAGGGAATCTAGCCCTGATTGGTGCAGTCATTGGGTTAGGCATCATCCCACAAACCAAAGGGTCCTCAATTTGATTCCCCATCAGGGCCCATGCCTGGGTTGCAGGCTGGGTCCGCAGTTGGAAGGCGTGCGAGAGGCAACCAATAGAAATTTCTCTCACACGTTGACGTTTCTCTCCCTCTCCTTCTCCCTCCCTTTCCTTCTCTCTAAAAAAAAAATAAATAAATAAAACCTTTAAAATTAAAAAAAAGGAAATCCTGACACATGCTACAACTTGGGTAAATGTTGAGGACATCATCCTAAGTGAAGTAAGCCA
>PVIA01015001.1:0-24504 GCA_004024845.1 Tonatia bakeri | reverse complement strand
ACAAAAAATTCTATTAGATTCTGTTGAAAAATGTCAGATCAGTTTTGCACAAAGCAAATGACCACTATTTATATTGTGCTACCAAAGATTGGTTACATTTTCCACTTTCTTGATTACTTGATTTTTTTGTTTGTTTCTAAATAGACACATAAAATTGAAACTTGCTGATAAATAAAATGTAGTACATTCTGAGTGCCCACGTAGGAGGATAGTAGTTTCTCAATCAAAATATTTTCTATTAATTTATGGTTTAGATATACAATTTTTGTTTAACAAATATTTATTGAGTGCCTGCTTTGTGGAAAGTATGGGAAAACATAACCTTCAAAAGTGAATAAAACCTAAATCTTGCCTTTAAGAGAGATTATACTTGAATTAAGTAAATTGGGAGATACATAAAAACATGCACAAGATTGAATAATAATTGAGGCACCAAAAAATGTTTTGTGTGCATGAAAGGAGAATGCCCTGTTCACAAATGTCATGTTGTAGTATTATTTAGAGCATAGAATATATATATATATATATATATGTATGTATGTATATATATACACACACACACATACACACATATAATCACATACATATGTGATATAGCATATTCTCTATATATAATAAAAATCACCATAGTCCTATTTCTAACAAAAAATGGGTTAATAATTTTGTATATTTCCTTCCAGTCTTTTTTCTATAAATCTAAATTTTACATAATTGTGATTGAAGGTAAAATATAACTTTGTGTTTTTTAAAACCTATCATTATTATCACATAAGCCTTTGCACAATGCTACATTTCTTTATACCCATCATTTTGAATAAGAGCATAACATTTCCTTCAGAGGATCTACTACACTTTTTTAAACTTTCTCCTACTCTTATATAGGCAGTTATCTCAAACCATCATCTCAAACACCAAGACTTTCATTCAATCTACAGTTTTTCCATTTTATCAACAAGGTTATGAGTGACTCCATTCAATGATTCACCAACATCCAAATAAGCTGTGAGTGATTAATTTCCTTTGCCTAATTCTTTCCTCTTTTTCTGTAACCAGTGAGCTCTTTTTAAATGCAAGTAGTTTGATCATGGTACTACTCAACTGAAAACACACTAACGAGAGAGAGAGAGAGAGAGAGAGAGAGAGAGAGAGAGAGAGAGAGAGGGAGAGAGAGAGAGGGAGAGAGAGAGAGAAAGAAAGAAAGAAAGAAAGAAAGAAAGAAAGAAAGAAAGAAAGAAAGAAAGAAAGAAAGAAAGAGAAAGAAATCTGAGAATGCGGAAGCCACAGTGAAGCTGCTGCAGATGCTCTCAGCCGCTTCACACCAGAATGCTGTCCTCAGCACTGTACCTGCAGCCCCTGGCCAAATCCCGTGTAACTATCCAGAAACACCCCCATCTTGTATTCAAATGGGCAAGTGCCTCTTTCTTCTGCCTTTTATATCTCTTGAGAATCACTCAGAGGAAGGAACTATTATACTGGTAACAAGGAAGTCTGGAACATATGGTACAAAGGAAAACTTAAAAGGCTGGGATTCATATTGAATATTAACAACAAAATTCTGACTCGGTGCTTTACAAGCTATTGTTGTATCAATTTATCTTTTTTAGCCTCTTTTTCTTCCACTTTCTGGCCTGTATCCTTCTGCTTAGGAACTCCTGATTACCCACAATTGTGAGTACTAGATGTCAGTGGTCAGCTGACTTAGAGGAAGCTCAAATTCTGCATTTGCAAATTGTACCACCCATCTGCCTTGTTAACCCTGTTTCTCTGGCTTCTGTCTCAGTAGTACCATCATTCACGCAGCTGGTGGAGTCAGAAATTTGGACTTTATTTTTGACTCTTACTTTGTCCCTATCTCCTTCATCTAATCCAACTTCAAGTTCTGAGGGCTCTATCTAACTCTTCCTTCTGGCTTCTTCACCTATCTTTTGGATTATTTCAGAGCCTAAATCTATACCTAATACTTTGGAAACATATGTCTGATGCTGAAATCCCTTCAGTGGCTCCCTATTGCTTTTAGAATAAAACTTAGTCTTTTAACATGTACTAAAAGATTCATTTGCTCTGAACCTCTGCTTGCCATTCCAGTTTCATCTCCGTCATATCCTGCCTTTCCCTCTACCTCTATATCACACAGAGCTTCTTCTATCTCCTAGGCCATAAATTCAAGCCCTCTTTTCCTTATACCCCTTTACGTGTGTTCTTCCTTCTCTTCTACACACCCTTCCGCCCAAAACTCTTTCCTGATCAACTCTTTCCTTATACTTTAGGTCTCAGTTTATATGTCATTTCCTGACACATAGTCACATTAAGCAACTCCAGGAGGTACTACTGAAATATAAAAAGGAGAATGACAAGCACTGTGGCAGAACATCATATTCTATGCCCTGGAATTCCCTGAAGTTGTTCAGTGTAGTTTGGTCTTTTGTGTACTACTAGCTTCTGTGTCCCATAGCACTCTAATTTTCTGACATTTTAGTGACTAATTCATGGTACTTTTACTTGTTTATCTTGTCCATTACATCCATCCCTTTAGGAATGAGAACCTTTCTAAGGCCCACAGGAAGAAAGGAAGAACCTCTATTTTGTTGAGCATTGTATCTGTAGGCACAAAATAAATACTGATTTTACATGAACAGATAAATAAATGGAGTCAATACTCTGTTCTTTACCTATCATCAAGCCACTTCATGCATAACTTGTCAAAGACAGACTTGTCCAATATTTATCATAAGACACTGTTTATTTACTGTTCAATGTCACAGTCACCTCATAACACATGCCCTGTACTCTGTTCTCTCTAAATGTTTATATACTCACATGTAAATATTTATGAAATAAATAAAAGAATAATAAGAAAAATAAAGAAAAAGCATTTATTAAGGCTGAAATATTCCAGATGTTTTATGTATGTTGCTTCATTTAATCTTAGAAATATCTGTATGAGTAGGCTTGGTTATCCACATATATAACTCATATATGTAAGGCTTAGAGAAATAAGTTCACATGCCAAAGTCACTTGACATGTAACAGAATTACACTGAAGCCTACTTTGTTATTTGCTGGCATTCTTGTCTTACCAAATCAATAGAGAAATCCTTCTTTCTATCATTTTGTTCCAATTGCAGAGGGAACAGAGGGTCCATGATAGGAGAGAAATATATAGTTTTCATTTTAGGGATTGTCAAATGGATAAACAAAAGCTTAGCTAGTTGATCACAGCATGTATATTTTTGTTTTGATACCTGTGTCTTGTCCCAAGCCTGGTCAGTCCAGTCAAAGCTGTGAAATTACTAAGGTTCTGAAGGGTGCTATCTCTAAATGACCCCAGTACAAGCCCTCTGACATTTATTATTTGAGATGTGACATTTTATGCTTTTGATTTTGTCATGGTATGGACTAATATGTGTTAAACCCTGTTGGAATAATTATATTAAGTAATTCTTAAAGATTGGAAATCCTTTAAGAAAAGAAATCTTCTCCATACATCCTAAACTATTTCTGGAAGACACAATATGACAGTTCATTATGCTGGCCTTTACATTTTTGTGTATTTTAGAACATTTTCATAATAGAAGAATTTTTAGAAAAGTTTACCAAAACCAAAAATGTGTATTTTTGCTGGTGGAATTTCAGAGCAATTATCCAGGACAGACTTACACTGTGACATCAATTTACTCCCTAGAGACCATCATAAGTGAGCACTATAATTTCATGAACAGAGTGATCTCATCATGCAACTTTTATTATATTTTTAATAGGTATAGCATTATATCTTTCTTTGGTTGTCAACATTATTACATGAATTTTAAAAAGTTTTTGTGCTTTTAATTTTTAGGGTGAACATTTCAGTTCACACATTAATCTTATTTTGATAAAGAGCTTCTTACAAGATTTTTTTTGCATCTGAAAATAATTAAATCCTTTCATAAAATTGAAGTGCACAAATTCCTTGCTAATACAAATAATTATTCTGCAAATGACAATGTGTAGAATCTTGCCTTCTTAAATTCCAGGTGTTTCTGGGTTAAGTCTTACACTAATCAGGTCAAACTCTTCATAATCTAGTCAAATTTACATAGGTAAGTGAATGGCTTCTCCTTAAAAAACAGATATATAATAAATCTCTATTTCAAATTTCTATATAGCTTTGGCTTCTAGATAACCTTCATGTTCATTTATATTATATTAATATCAGGGAATCTCTGTACTTTTGTCCCTGGCACTGTGGCACAGGAAACCTTGTCAACAGGTGGCTTCATGTAAAGTGTTGAGCAGAGATACCTTCAAGAATGGTGTTAAGGGTCTTAGCACAAAAACTGAGCTATTTTTCTGTGAGTGTTATTGGGATGACAAAAGAATATGATTTCTTTCTTTCATTAAACATATTATCTGAATACATTGATTGAGTTTTCATCAGTTAATTGTAATCATTACATGTAAACTATACAAAAAAATTATCATTTTAAAGTCAATTATTTAAATTTTCAATTATCTGTCAATGCTTCTCTTCATTTTGAAATATTGACCCTTGACATTAATGAACTGAGGCTGATTAGCATTTTTTTTAGAAGAGAACTATTCACACCACCAATTTAGGTTAATTTTATTCATATAAAGTATTAGTTAATTAAATCTTTGTTTTAAGTATAAAAAAGTTATCCTTAAGTATAGTTAAGAATAGTATGAAGAGTTTCCAAACACTTTTCACTCAGAGTACTCAAATGTTCATGTTATTGCATTTGCTTTCTCCACTTTCCCCTCCTTTCTACACACGTGTGCATATTCATTTTATGAAATGCTTAAGAGGAAGTTGTATGTATGATGATCCTTATTCCCTAAATAATAGCCTGTATACTGCCTGAAAATAAAGCATTCTTTTATGAAACCATAGTATACTCATCAAATTCTAAAAATTGCATTGATAAAATACTTCTCTCTCATACACAGACCTCATCCAGATTTTACCAATTGTCCCTCTAATGTTGTATAAGGACAAAGAAAACCCAAGACGGCTGGTTTCATTCACTGGTCACATCTCTTCAGTTTCACTTCATTTGGAGCAATTGCTGAATCTTTATATATTTCAATATATTAATATTTGACAAGAACATTAGACATTTATTTTGTAGTGTGCCCCTCAATTTAGATTTGTTGGTTGTTTTCTCATGATCAAATTCAGGTTTTATGCTTTTGTCAGGCATAGCACAAAAAAATGATAGCTTTTCACAGTGTATCATCTTAGGAGGAATAGGCTGTCAGTGTCATTACTACAGTGTTAGCTTTGATTATTAAATGAACCGAACCAGAGTTATCCACTAAAAAGGTACTATTTTACCTTCTGTATTTAGTATTCTGTTGTGAGATACTTTGAGACTGCAAAAATTGGGTTATTCTTCAAATTTTCATCCACTCATTTTGACTTTCATTGTCAATTCTTGCTTAAATCAATGATTATTATACTGTAATATATTATACGATTTTATTGAATCTTTTTAGTCTCCAAATGCTAGCAATCTCTCATGGGCAAGCATAGACTGAAAAGGCCATCATGTCACAGTTCAATGGACGTGGGTGGACACCAGTTTTCGCCCCAGTTAAAGCTCTGTGCTGTTTGTATTGACCAAATAGCTGAGTTTATCACACTGGGTTTGAATTGTGACATTATCATCTGCTAACCCTGTGACTTTATGCAAAATAAAAAATTCTCAGGGTTTTTTTTTTAATTCAAGGGGAATAAAAACATATCACAGGTATTCTCACAATATTTAGATGAGGTTCTTTATGTAGACCATTTGAAAGGCATCATTTTTGTGTCAATAAGATAGCTACTATTTTTTCTAGGTTTTATTTCACTTTATGTAGAAATTTTATTCCTTCACTTACCAGTCACAATGCATAATCTTCCATTGTATAATCCTTGAGAAATTTGCTACTTTCACACTTTATTTCTATTGTAATGCAATAATGTGCTTATAGAGAATAAAAAATAAAGCATGTCTCAATTGAGTTATTATATCCAACTTTCCATTTTTAAGGACAAATATCTTTGCTTAATTTAAGTCACATGGTATCAATTTAATCTAAAAAATAGGAATGATACAAGTATGAACAAGTTCTTAATTTTCTCAATGTGAGTTTAAAATATCTCATTTTTAAATTTGTAAATTCCACTTATTCCAAGAAAATACTATTCTCTGCCTGCTTTTTTTTGCCTTCCCTGGAATAGCTTGCTGGTTCTGGCCATGGATGAAACCCTAGGACTCCAATTAAGATTCAGTCACTGAATTGTGAGATTAGAGAAAAAAGTCCAACATTTGCTCGTTTCCAGTGGCAAATTCTATCTTTAATTGCTCCAACCTTTTCTTAACTTATGACTACATATTCAAGTCATACACTATACTTTTTAAATTTAAATTTCCATATTCATCATATTTTAAAATATCTTTATAATGAATTGAGTACAAGTTTGAAAAATCTGTACTGTGTGGAGAAAGTCACTACCATGTTTTGACAAGAAACTACTGAAATAATTGAACTATTCAAAGTGCAGTTGATTCACGAGAAAGTCAACACACTGGTGGAGTTTCTATAGCCAATTAAATGTTACAACACATAATGTGAAATTTGGATATGATGTCTCATACTCAGTTTTAATATATATCATCTCCAATTCCATGCCTCATACTGTTATGAATTGATAAAGTTTGTCTTTAAATGGGCTTCTTTTTATGAACTCTATAGGAATTATGAATCCCTGTATTTTTCTTACCAGAGAACATCAAAGCAGTTCATTATAAATTTCATTCTCCAGTCCATATACATCAGACAAGAGTAGAGTGACATGAAGTATCTTTAAGAAAGCATATCTACATCTGTTTTCAAACAAGCACAGAGACAAATTAACCTAAAAATATGGTTATCCTTTACATGTGTTTGTGAAAAAGAAAAAAATGTGTTAAGTGTTTTGAATTAATAACCAACATAGCTTAGATGAATTTTTACATCAATCCAATGTACTTTCTTAAAAATTAAGCACATTGCCCTGGTTTAGTTCTCAGTAAAGAAAAAAAATAAAATTTTTGTAACATCTGAACATTTTTTTTAAATTTTTTATTACTGTTCAATTACAGTTCCCACCCCTCAGTCCCATTTTCCTTGTCCATGGGTCCTTTATATATGTTCCTTGACTTGACCAGTCCCCTTCTTTACACCATTATTCCCCTCCCCCACCCTTCTGGTCACTGTCAATTTGTCCTTTATGTCCATGTCTCTGGTTCTATTTTGCTTGCTTGTTTGTTTTATTGATTGTGTTCCACTTATAGGTGAGATCATATGGTACTTTTTTCACCACATGGCTTATTTCACTTAGGATAATACTCTCCAGGTCCACGCATGCTGTCATGAAGTTTAAGAGTTCCTTCTTTCTCTCTGTTGCATAGTATTCCATTATGTAAACCACAAGTTTGTGTTCTATTCATTTACTGATTGTCACTTAGGCTGTTTCCAGCACTTGGCAATGTAAATTGTGCTGGTATGGACATTGGGGTACATAGGTTCTTTTGAATTGGTGTTTCAGGATTCTTAGGATATAATCCCAGCAGTGGAATTGCCAAGTCAAAAGGCAGATCCATTTTTAGTTTTTTGAGGAAATTCCATACTGTTTTCCACAATGGCTGCACCAGTCTGCATTCCCACCAACATTCTACTAGGGTTTCATTTTCTCCACAACCTCACCAGTATTTGTTGTTTGTTGATTTGTTTATGATGGCCATTCTGACCAGTGTGAAGTGATATCTAATTGTGGTTTTAATTAGAATCTCTCTGATGGCTAGCGATGCTGAGCATCCTTTCATATATCTCTGGGTCCCCTCTATGTCCTCCTTGGAGAAGTGTCTGTTCAGGTCCTTTGCCCATTATTTTCTTTTTAAGTAAACTGTTTTATTGTTCAGTTAGAGTTGTCTGTGTTTTTAATTAGATTGTTTGACTTCCTGGTCTGGAGTCATGTGATTTCTTTACACATTTTGGAGATTAAATTCTTGTCCGAGGTATCATTAATAAATATATTTTCACATATAGTCAGTTTCCTTTTCATTTTGATGATGTTTTCTTTAGCTGTGCAGAAGCCTTTTAATTTGATATAGTCCCATTTGTTTATTATTTCTTTTATGTCCCTTGCTCTAGTGGACATATTGGTGAAAATATTGCTGCATAGAATATCTAAAATTTTCCTGCTTATATTATTTTCTAGAGTTTTATAGTGTCATTACTTATATTTAAGTCTTTTATCCATCTTGAACAATTAGTTTTAATATTAAAATCTTCTACCAGCCTGTTCATATTGAAACATTTTGTTCACCTCCATCTTTTTTTCTATGAGCTTTTTTCCCTTTAACTTCACTTGAAGTTCTCCAGATTACTAGCATTGTCCCAAATCAGATAGTGTTCCACACACATCTTCTCTTGGAATAAATGCTTCCAACCACATGCTGACAAACTGTTTGGCATCATATTACCTCAAGTACTTGAAAACCAAACACATGGCTCATAGCCCCTCTTAGTTTCATTTATGAGCCTCAGAACTGTATAATACTGGAGAAAATTATGTTAGTGTTACAGAATTTTGTTTCACAAGGCAGTACTAGCACATACTTATCATACACTGTAGAGTTAAAATCCACATAGATTGGTTCTTGATTTTCACTCAATGTGGAGTTCACATACAGGCCAGTAAAAACTCTGGTGTTAGTATAAATCATCAATTTATATATGACAAGAAATTGTCAAGTGCTACTTTACAAAGGAAGCACACTTATAGTATCCTCCTTCCATCGTACTCTAAACTAATTACTTTGAATTAGTTGTTGAACAAAGGGTTTTTTTGCTCTTGAATAAAATAACTATTGTCTTAGAAGGAGGCTGCGTTAGTGCTACACAAAGGCTGGGAGTGAGGGCAAATGCAGAGCTGGAAACACACTTGAGAACATTTGTGCCCATGGAGAAGGTGGGTGATTTAACCAGCCATAGATCTTTTATTTTTATTTTCTTTTTGCAGTATTTTGATTTTAAGTGTTTGGATTATCCCTGATACACTCCCACTAAACTTGAGATAGATTTGGAGGAATGAGCTATCCACAGTTAACTGTTACCGCCTAGTAGCTAACCTAGTACTGAGAGGCCAGTAGGTATTCAACACCTGGTGATTCCATGAATAAAATAGAATTTAAATACATCGGTTTTCCTCAAAAAGCATGAGTAAGTGTTCCAAATTTATTTTTAAATGTATCTTTAAAATGTGTGCATAATATATGAATTTCATCAATTTATTTGTAAGCCTCAGAGTTTTGAAAAGCTTGGTTTTAGATTTCCATAAAATCTTCAGTCAGACTTTTTTTGGCACCCAACTGCAGTGTCTGCATTTGGATGTGGTCATAAAATTTCTGTACACACCCTCAAACAGCAGAGCCATCAGCTAATTGCTGCTTCAATCAGCCACCTGTACCCCAGAAGCTGAGCTGGCACAAGTAGATGCTGGCAAATAAAACAAGAAATTTCCAAAAGAGCCACAAAATAACAGGAGACATCTCTAGAAATCTCACAAATCATGTGGGTCTCATCAAAGCATGAAACAATAATAACAATGAAATATTGGCTATGAAACCTAAATGCACTCCATTGTCTGCCAGGTAGTCACGTAACTTAAAACATAGTAAGTGCTTGTTGTTAAATAAATGTCAAGCAAAAATAAGGTAAAATTAGAACATGAAAATCATAATATTTTCAAATGAAATGTTTTGGAAATATTAAATGTATATTTAATGGATGAACAAATGCAAAAACATGGAAATGTGAATTAAAAAATGAATTATCTCATTTGAGCATTTAATATCTACCTAGAATGTAGAATATAATGCTCTCTAGGCCAATGTATTATTATAGTATCTTTTTTAATGCTTCTATAACTAAAAAATCTGTCACCATGTATGAATTGTACAAACAACATTAGAATACAGTTTATCCTGCCGGCAAGAAGAAACACTTGAGTTTCACAACCATTCCTCATCTATGACTCGAAATCCTATTGTTATCCCAAAGGCACAATGGTTTAAATGTTCAATTATCCACATGTGAAATTTCTCCCTCTTCCTTTCACCAGCTCAAACTCCAGTGTTCCAAAAGAATACTTCAAAATGGAATACCCTACATGAGATATTTTGACTATATCTTAGGGTCCACTTATGGCTTTGTAAAGGATACTTTTGACAATGAAAAATTTGTGCCTTTTGTGCTGACCTTAACATTTAACTACTTAAAGATGAGCAACAATTGTGTTTTAAAAAAGCCCATTGAAACAAACAAGCAAAATATAACCAAAGACACTGAAATAGAGAACAGGCTGACAGTGCCCAGAGGGGAGAGGGGAGGGAATTTCAGGGGAAAGGGGAAGGGTTTGTAGGAACAAGTATAAAGGGCACATGGACAAAAACAAGGGGGGGGTTGAAAAGAGAGGGAGGTGGGGAGGGCTGAGGGGCTGGGCTGGGATGGGAGTAAAAGGCAGAAAACTACTTGAACAACAATAAAATAAAATAAAATAAATAAATAAATAAATAAATAAAAATAAAAAGGCCCATTAAAATTTTCACTGGTGAAAGTACAAGAATCAAAAGTCAATTTGTTTAAATAGTTTAATTTAAATTTTTTTTATTTTTTATAGAATAAAAATTGATATACATGATTAAAATGATTCTTCAATGGATACAAAGGGAAAATGGTAAAAAAATAGATTTCCTTCCCACATATAACATCCAAGCTCCCAATCCCCTTTTTCTGGAGGAACCACTGTTGCCATTTAGGGGCACATATAACTTTTTGATATAGTGATTTTATCTCCTTTGGATATATACCCAGAACTGGGATTTCTAGATTATATAGTAGTTCTTTTCTTTTGCTTTACTTTCCAATTACAGTTTACATTCAATTTTATTTTGTATTAGTTTCAGGTGGCCAGCACAGTGGTTGGACAGTCATATACTTTGTAGAGTGTCCTACCCGACATTTCCAGTACTCACCTGGCACATACATAGTTATTGCAGTGTTATTAACTATAGTCCTTATGCTGAGCTTTACATCCTCATGACTGTGTTACAACTACCAACTTGTACTGCTTAATTCCTTCACCTTTTTCACGCAATTACCCAACCCCCTTCTCTTCTGTCAACTGTCAGTCTGTTCTCTGTATCTAAGAGTCAGTTTCTGTTTTGTTTGTTTATTTTGTTCTTTAGATTCCACATGTAAAGGAAGTCATATGGTGTTTGTCTTTTTCTGAATGACTTGACTTATTTCATTAAACATAATACCCTCTAGGTTTATCCATGCTGTTCCAAATGGTATGCTTTCATTCTTCTTTAATGGCTCATTATATATATACATGTCATCATATACATGTGATATATATATATATATATATCACATATCACAACTGAGATAGCTGATATATATATTGTATATATGTGATGTATATATCATACATAAATGAAGGTGATGTTATATATATACACACACATATATACACCAGCTTTTTAATCCATTCACCTATTTTTGGGCATTGAGTTGATTCCATCTTGGCTACTGTAAAATAACACTGCAGTGAACACAAGGGTGAATATGTTCTTCAGGATTAGTGTTTGGCATTTCTTCAGATATATACCATATCCAGAAATGGAATTGCTTGGTCAAAAGACAGTTCCACTTTTAATTTTTTGAGGTAACTCCATATAGCTTTTCACAGTGGCTGCACCACTCTGCATCCCCACCAACAATGCACTAGGGATTCCTTTTCTCCAAGTCCTTGCCAACACTTGTTGTTTGTTGATTTATTGATGATAGCCATTCTAACAGGTTTGAGCTGATATCTCATTTATTTTATTAAAAATGTGCCAACTATAATGTGTACATCATAGTAAAATGGATGATTGATAACATTCTTTTAATTTAATTTTGGCAAGCTTGAATTAGAGCTTCTAAGTACTTTTTTTCTTCTGGAATTGCAGAATCACATCTTTATTTCTGTGGTATTTGAATAGTAATTAACCTTATATAGTGTACAGAATGTCTAGATCATCTCTCCTGGGTTGCATATTCTTTAGTTGCTTTATGTAGAAATGGAACTAAAACTACCTACATTACAGGAGAAACATATAAGGAAAAAAAGGTAAAAGATCTAACTGTTTTATGTTGAAAATTTTTGATTTCTCATTCCCTTCTTTTAGTTGAAGGATTTATATTAAGAGTCTGTGCAGATTAACTTTTTCTAGAATAGCATAAGATGGAAAAAGACAAAGAAAAAAGACTCTCTAATATTAACAAATATCAATAGAGCACTTATTTTCTAAACAGCCACTGTCCAATTGCTTTACAATAAATAACCTTTTTAGTTCTCTAAACATCCTCATGAGATAGATGTTAACACTGGCTGTATTTACAGAAGAGACTAATAAAGTGCAATGAGAAAATGAGTGCATAAAGAGACAGAGCTGGTAAGCAGCAGAACGTGGGTTTAGACCAAGCAATATGGAGAGAGGGCCAGATTCGTAACTGCCATACTATGCTGCTTCACTGTCCAAGGTAAGAAAATAATCTGTTCCAAATTTTTTTTTAAATCACAAGAATCAGAATCAATACTGCCTTCTCGGCAGTTTACCATTCTATTGTGGTATCTTTTACACTGATCTGTGCAGCCTTGCTTCACAGTTAATACCAGACTGTGGATTCTGAAAGATCAAAGCATTGCAGAAATTCTGATGCCCCATAGCAATGTAATCCCCTCTGAGAGATGGCCATAGTTGGCCGTAAATTCTAGCAATCCTGCTGGGAAAAAATGAGACATGATTACATTGGATATGGGGGAAATGCCGTCAGCTCAAAGTCTAGGCTTTCTGTGTATGTACAAAGTACAGATTAAACCTTCTTTCGCTCTGTCCAAAAGAAGCCTTTGCCTAGACACTCGGCGTTTCCACTTAGGCAAGATGAAGAACTAAGTGAATACAGCTGGAAGCTAAACCATTTGTTCCAGATGGTGTAGACATTTCAAACCTGATGTTCCTAGGCAATGGCAGCACATGGAATTTTACTCAAGTAGAAGCACTAATATATTCACAAGTGCAACTTTCACTCTTTGGTATATGAACAAAAAGCACATCAACTTAAGAGACTATCTTTGCTCACAAAGCAGTGTACAGAAATAGGGTAATTATCTACACAATCAAATGAAAAAGTATGCCTTTGACTCAAAGAATTATTTCAAATCCCCCTTTTTTGCTTTAATAATCTGTTCAATTGCTTTACTTATTTATTTCACTTCTCCAATGGAAAACAAGTATTAAAATTATTTGCTTACTTGAGGGGTGTGTTTGTGTGTGTGTACGTGTTTAATTGTAGATGTGTCCCATTGCTGTATTTGGGTGTGAGAATCAGAATGAAGTCTTTGTGCTCTGGCCCTCAGGGTTGTAAATCACTGCTGACATGGCCACATGCCTGAAGTGAGACTGTCACACTGTCCCCTCATGGTTTTGCTCCTGCAGCTGCTGCCACAAGTGCAATTAGCTCTATGATCACTGAACATGTGGTTATAACCATTGGGTGCCTGTTTTTCTTTTAACTGTTTGCATGAATTTTTAATTATTTTTATTTTTTTAACTTTATTGAGGTATAATTGACAAAGAAATTTTAATACATTTAAACTGTACACCTTGGTGACTTGATACATGTATACATGAAAAACTTTCCATCATCTAGTTAATTAACATACTCATCACCTCATATATAAGGTCTGTCCAGAATGTATCCAGCCATGTAATATGAAAGAGACATTTATTGAAGATGATATAAAAAATATTGTACATTGGATAATGATGCCTCAGTCCCCTCCAAAGTAGGCACCTTGGAACCTCACACAATTCTCCCAATCACCATCAGCTGCTCTGTCACATTTTCCTGAATCTCATTGAAGTTCTGAAATCTCTTCCCTTTCAAAGGTAATTTTAGTTTTGGAAAAAGCCAGAAGTCTCAGGGTGACAAATCTGGGCTGTAGGGAAGGACGGGCTGTGTCACCTGGGTAATTTAATGTTTTGCAAAAAAACTACAAGATGTGGTATATGAATGGGGCATGTTGTTGTGATAAGGCTGCCAATCACCAGTTGTCCATAGCTGCAGCCTTCTAAATCATCCAGATAGTTTCTGCGGAGGAATGTTCAAGCTTAACACAAAATTTGATGCAAATTCATTGCTCCACTCACTCAATCATTTTGAATGCAACAACCACATAGTACACATGCTTGTTCGATGGCATCTGCTGCCCCTACTGACTAGTACAGTGAAGTCATTACTGTTCTTGCATGTGCTTTCCAGTCCACTCTCCTTGGCTTCCAGGTTATACTGATGTCACACAATCCATTCTCATTATATTAACAAAGGTTGGAGTTTTTCCAGAGAGATCTTGTATTCTTGTCTTTCTCTTGCTTTTTTTTTGTGTGTGTGAGAGCTTTTAAGTTCTACTTTCTTAGTAAATTTCAAATTTTATAATACAGCGTTATCAACTATAACCTCTCATTATTCATTAGATCCTCAAAGCTTATTCATCTCATAGCTGCAGGTTCATACTGTTTGACCAACTTCTCCCTATTTTTCTAACCTCCCAGCCCCTGGAAACCAATTTTCTACTTTCATGCAGAGCAACTGAGTGATGGTCCTAAGATAACATGACCTCATTGGGTATGTTGTGAAAGATGAGAAGAGGAATAGAAGTTCCCAGATATCTCCTGTGGGTGAAAGATCCCATGACTCAAGCAGCAATTCACATGGCCCTCCAGGGGAGGAGGGTATGGCTAGCCAGAAAACATCCCTCAGTCCTTATGCATTTCTTTCTTTCGAACATAAGAGTGAGTTCCTATTTCTCTTTTCATCACCCTCTCTATCAGTTAGAATTGCATATGGCTTATTTTAACAGACAAGCCCAAAATAGCCATGATTTTGAAAAGATAGATGTTTTCATCTCTCATGAGAAAGGAATTCCAGCAGCTGGCAGTTTAGAGAAGGTATGGCTTCTCCACAAAGCCTTGAAGCCTTGGCACTTTCAGGCTACAATCTTTATGGTGTGGCATTCATCTTCACAGTCCAATATGGCTGCTCACCTTCAGTCATCAATTAAGCATTCCAGGCAGCAGGATGAAGGAAGTAGAAGAAGGTTTAGCCCCCTTTCTTTACAGAGTAATCCTGAAATTCCCATGTGTGTCTGCTTGCACCTTATTTGCCAAAATGTAGTCACATACCATGACTAGGTGGAACACAGATGAAATATTTAATCTTTTGAATAGGTACATCCTGCTCTGAACAAATGTGGAGGGTGTGTGGATAAAGAGGATAGCTATTTCTGTAGGAATTAGTTATCCTCTGCCTTACCATATTAACCACAATATTCTAGTTTCTCTCATAACTGAAACCCAAGATTTGCAATAGTGCCATGGCCCCACATCATAGCTATTTCATTGCATCACCTAATTCCAAACAGATGATATTAACAATATTGTAAAATATTATTCTAATTTCTTAAATTATTCTCAGTCTTCACTGGCCACCTTCCAATATCTTTTACATATCAATAAAGAAAATAACAACTGGACTCCCTTCATTTGTACCATTTCTCTAACTTCCCTTCATAGTAGTGAGCTAGAGTGGCCTCTGTACTTTTGAAATTATCTGATTTTGGCTCATGCAGCTCATCCTTCTTCTGGCTCTCACCCAGGTGATGTCTGAGATGAAATTTCTAATCCAATCTCTTTTACATGGTAAGTCTCCTAAAACTACCTAGAATAGCCCAAAGACAGAAGGAATTCCTCTCAATATAAGGAAGATCTGTTTTTAAAAATACATATTTTTAGAAAATGAAAGGAATGCCTTATCTACTGGTGGAAGTGTATTTCTCACTATTTAGAGTGTTTCAATAATGACTCTGAGAGCCTCAGAGAGGAGAAGCAAACCTCAGCTTGAAGGAGCAGAAAACCAACTTCCATAGTCCATTCCCACAGATTCCTTGTATTTCATTTCTGTCGGAAATAGTCATGTTAGTGTTACTGTTTTCAGATGCTAAAGCAATAATTTGGAGAGAGACAGCTTTACCTCAGGTAGGACAAAAGGCCATGTAGCCATACCTGTACTGAAAAATTCATTTGAAATTAATAGCAGAGCTTTTTAGATCAGCAAACTTTTTAGGAAACAAATAATATAACATTTCTATTTGTAAATGGATACTCTCTGTGCATATACACAAAATAATTTTTGCTAATGGCTTTGGTGTCATTTCAGCCAATTCCCAAGGTTTGTCAGGTTGTAATTCAATGTCTATTTAGTGTTTATTTTGACAAGTTATTGAATAACTATCATCTCAGTTTTCTTGAGAATGTACTACTGCAGAGAAATCCTGAGGACTCCAATTTTGTCTGCATCCACATTTTCAAAACAAGACTTCTTGGATAGACAAAGGACATAATCACTAGATGAAGGCCATCAATATTGCTCTGAAATAATTAAAGGACTGTGTCTGTGTGATTGTGATTGTGATTGTGATTGTCTTCAAACTCAGTATCATCTACTAGCTGGTCATTGTAAAAATGAGGCAGTGTCTCAAATATTCTGCTTTGAATTATCACTCAACATATTAATAGAGCAGTGCTTTTCAAGTCAAAACAATTTACTTTCATTTATTTCAATTTATTTTCCAGTACATAAACCCATTTGCTTTTCAAATTTTATATTCATTGGAAAATTTTTGTATTAATACTTTCCATTAGTTAGCAGAACACTATACATATTTTGTGAGAACATTATCTGTGGACAAAAATTGAAGTTACTACAGGCCCTGGCTGGTGTAGCTCAGTGGATTGAGCGCGGGCTGCGAACCAGGCATCGCAGGTTCGATTCCCAGTAAGGGCACATGCCTAGGTTGCAGGCCGTGGCCCCCAGCAACCGCACATTGATGTTTCTCTCTCTCTTTCTCCCTCCCTTCCCTCTCTAAAAATAAATAAATAAAATCTTTAAAAAAAAATTGAAGTTACTACTTTTTTCCCTTTTTTAAATGAAAAGTTATCCATATCTTTTGATTGTATAAAAGTCCTAAGGACTTATGTAACATTTCTGCTTATTGTTGAAAATTTTCTGTATGTCCTGTTTAGAATTCACTTTCTTCTTGGTCAAATTCCAAATTTGTTAATATTATGATCATTTTTTCTGTATAAGATGTATATCCAAAAAAGTCCAGCCATTGTTTATATAACAGGAATGGTGTGCGCAACATTGATGTGGCCTGGCAGCCAAGGAGAGTGGACTGGAATGCTCATGCGTAAACAATGATGACATTACTGTATTAGTCAGTTGTGACAGTAGATGCCATTGAGTGAGCCTGTGTACTGTGTGACATATTCAAAATTATTGAGTGAGTGGAACAATGAATCTGCATCCAATTTTGCATTAAGCTTGAACACTCCCCCATAGAAATTATTAATATGATTCAGAAGGCTGCAGCTGTGGGTGACTAGTGATTGTCAGTTTTATCATGACAATACACCCACTCATGCATCATGTCTCCTGCAGTTTTGGGGCAAAACAGAAAGCCATGCAGATGACTCAGCCCCCCTACAGCCCAGATTTGGCACCCTGAAACTTCTGGCTTTCCCAAAACTAAAATCACCTTTGAAAGGGAAGACATTTCAGACCTTTGATGAGATTCAGGAAAATACAACAGCTGATGGTGATTAGGAGAACTGTGTGAGATCCCAAGGTGCCTACTTGGAAAGAAACTGAGGCATCATTGTCCTATGTACAATGTTTATTGTATCTGACGTTACCTTCAGTAAATGTCTCTATTTTTCATAGTACATGGTGGGATACTTTCTGGACAGGTCTGGTTTAATACTAATTGCCAGTTATTAAGATCCTAAGGATGGTGGGAATTACTGCTTAATATTTATCCTTTTTTTAACTTTCTCCTGTGAACTATGACATTTAATATTTTCATTAGGCAGGTCTAGATTTACCTTTAAAATGTAATCATTTATTTCCTTTGATCTACATTTTAATTGGCCATTGACAGCCTCGGGATAGTGTTTTCTCATTGTATTTCTTTCAAGAGCTCTCATGTCTCTTGGAACTTTCAGTATTTACCAGATCTCAATTCTATAGATTCCCTCTTATTGAGCAAAAAATAAAATCTTTCTTTTCTATGTGATGAGTGAAATTCAGCAATGAATTTGATTCTATCGTTTTCTTTGCTTATATACAGATATACTCATAAGGCTAGAAAATAGAAAATAGGAAGACGATTTCTTGCAAAACATAAGTTTAAATGAAAAGTGTTCATCAGTCTTTACCGACCAATTGCTGATGAAAGGGGAGCACCTTTTTGTTTTGACAACTGTAGAAAACTGAAGAATCACATGCCAAGGTAATTGCGTGTCTCCTGCCAAGTCCTTTCCTTTAAACTGGTGCTTATAGAAACTGTCCCTTGAAGACCACAAATCTAAATTAGCCTGAGATACAACAGAGGTTTCAGGAGTTGTATCATGAGTCCAGAGGAGAATCTGAAAATATCTCTACTTCGGGAAGCCTTATCTTAATTATTTTTCTTATCAACATAAGCATAACATTTTCAAAGGATGCATGATAAGCTTCAAACTTAAATACATATCATCCTGCTGCTTGTGTCCACAAAATTCTAGACACCTGCCCCATCCCCTCACCCTGGGGCAAAGAGATTTCTTTAACTAGTATCCTATTTTTCTTTAAGTATCATTTACTAATTCTACCACCATGAATCTACCACAAAATTATCAAAACTGCTCATTTACAATGAAATACTGCATAGTATTTAGGCTAAACTCTAGACTAGTTAGATTAATAAGCTGCTTATTATGCTGCATTCAGTCAGCCCCATTAGTATTGTTAGAAATTCCTAACATTTTGTTCAGACAGAATGAATTTTCTTTTCTTCCTCTGGTTAGTGCATTGAAAGGAAAGTGAGATATTAAGCTGAAAGTTCTCTTTAATCCACGACCTTCACAATGTGTGTCTCAAATAAAATGACCCCTCAGCAGATCTAGTCTCTTAATTTAAAATAAATGCCATGAGACTCTCATTCTGTCTCATTTCTTTCTGCTAAGCAAAAGGTAAGCAGGGACAGGAGAACCCAATGCCATATTCTAGAAAAATGGAAGAGTGAATGTTAATCAACATAAGGGATATTAATGACAACAGAATGAACCTCCTGTGACCTTTTGCTTATAAGGTTAGTCTAATCACACATACATATAATTAAAAAAGAAATTCAGAAATGCACTTCAACTTTTAACTCAAGTTAATATAAGAAGCAAAAGCATGTACTGAAAAGATATCAGCAGTACCATCAGGTTGATTTAATTTTAGTGTTTAAGGCACCTTTCCTCCAAATGAGTGTTGGGTTGGCATAATATGTTAAATTTGATTACTTTTAAAAAGAAAAAAACCTAGTAAGAAGACAGGCCACAAACTGAGAGAGAATATTTGCAAAAAAAACCAACATCTGATAAAGTACTGTTATCCAAAATATAAAAGAAATTCTTAAAACCCAACAATAAGAAAATAAAACAGGAAAAGATTAAAATGGGCAAAGGACCTACACAAACACCTCACCAAAGAAGGCAGAGATGGCAAATAAGCACATGAAAAGATGCCCCACAATGTATGACATCAGGGAACTGCAAAATAAAATAGCAGTGAGGTAATAATACTACATAAACGGATTAGAAGAGCCCAAATCCAAACACCGGAAACAGCAAATTCTGTCAAAGGTGTGCAGAAACTCAGTCTTTGCTTGTAGGAATGCAGAATGGTACAGCACTTTGGAGGATAGTTGGTGTGTGTGCTTGATTATGTACTAATACTTTTCAAAATTTTTTAGAACAACCAAACTATATTCCATAGTGACTGCATCATTTTGCATTCCCGCCAATAACGTAAGGATTCCAGTTCCTCTACATTCTTGCTAACACTTGGTATTTTCAGGGTTTTGTTTGTTTCTTTGCTTGTTGTTTGTTTGTTTTTCATGATAACCATCCTAATGGGTATGATTACTCAGTATTTTAAAGCAAATTCTAAGCATCAGATTCTTTCATAACTATATTTGTCTTTTACAGGGATATTTCTCTTTTAAAAATGTAGAAATTCCATGTTAACTCATTATTTCCAGGCAATAAACTTACACCATTAATATTTTATAAAACTACCCAATCACATAAGGAAATATTTATAAAAGCTATAATATTATTAATAATTTTTAAATGGCATGCACAAAAATATCCTGCCAATTTCAGAAATTGGAACCAATTAATTTTTCTTTTAATTTTCTAAGCCCCATTTAATGAATTCTGAGTCTCATGGCAATTTTGAAAAAGAACAAGAGAATAAGAATTTTCTTTTACCTTTAGTGATAACAGAAGCACATCACATCTCATTGTTTTTAGTTTCATGTCAGTTTTGACAATGAAGGGAGGCCAAAACCTGGGTCTTTTGGTCCTCAGGGAAATCCAGTGTGATTTCCTGCCCTGAATGACTTTAGGACTAATGTGATTTCCTTAAGAATCTTCACCTCCAGGTCCCCATTTTACAGATGCGTATTTTTAGTTATTTTTTTTATGTTTGGTAGACAATTAAGGTAAAATTTTAAAATCTTTTATCTAAAAGTATTCCATTATTATTATTTTTTTATTTTAGAAGCAGAAAAAGAAAAAGAGAGAAAGCGGTAAGGGAGAAGGCTACTTGTTCTTTCATGATTCTGTTAGAAACTTATAATTCAAGGAGGTTTGTGAAAATAACAGTCTTAAAATTTTTTAAATTTCAAGGTCATGAAAGACAAGAAGAGACTGCAGAACTATTTCAGACTGAAAGAGACATGACCATGTAATGCAACACGTCACCTTAACTGGATCTACTAGTTTTCCAGAGGATATTATTAGAACCATTGGTAAAATATGAATATGTCTCTACATTGGATGGTGATAATGCCTAATGTTATTTTTATTATTTTAATGTTTATATTTTGGTTATGTAGGAGAATGTCCTTGTTTGTCAGAATTACACACTGAAGTGTTTACATGTGATGGGACATCACATTCACAATTTATTTCCAAATGATTCAGGTAAAAGAGGAATTCTTTGTTCTAGTCTTACAAATATCTTTACATAAAAAATTATTTTAAGCTACAAATTATCTAGACAAAAAGTAAAGATAAAATAAAGATATTTTATTGGACAAACATAAAAAATTACAAAAACATTGAAAACAGATTTATCTATGAAAAATTTTAATTAAAAAAAGTGAAAGCTAGCCGAGAGCTAAGCAAGTGGCACAGTTCCTTCTCAGATGCCTTCCCCACATACAGTGCCACAACCCAGTGATGTGGGTTTCCCCGCCCTGATGAATAACTAAGGCTCCATCCCTTACTACATAACAGGCAGTCCAAGACAGGCAATATATATATATATATATATATATATATATATATATATATATATATATATATATCATATATCCCAAATGAAAGAACAGATCAAAGCTTCAGAAAAAATACAACAAAGTGGTGGAGAAATAGCCAACCTATCAGATGCATAGTTCAAAACACTGGTAATCAGGATGCTCACAGAAATGTTTGAGTATGTTTGCAAAATAGAGGAAGAAGTGAAGACTATGCAAAGTGAAATAAAGGAAAATACATAGGAAACCAACAGTGGCAGGAGGAAAACTGGGACTCAAATCAATGATTTGGAGCAGAAGGAAGAAATAAACATTCAACCAGAACAGAATGAAGAAACAAGAATTCAAAAAAAAAAAAAATGAGGAAAGGCTTAGGAACTTCCAGAACAACTTTAAATGTTCCAATATCCAAATTATAAGGGTGCCAAAAGGAGAAGAGGAAGAGCAAGACATTGAAAACTTATTTGAAAAAATAGTGAAGAACTTCCCCAATCTGGCAAAGGAAATAGACTTCCAGGAAGTTCAGAGAGTCCCAAGGAAGCACACACTAAAGCACAGCAAAATTACATTACCCAAGATTAAAGATAAGGAGAGAATCTTAAAAGTAGCAAGAGAAAAGGAGACAGTTAACTACAAAAGAGTTACCATTAAACTATCAGCTGATTTCTCCAAAGAAACCTTACGAGCAAGAAGGGGCTGGAAAGAAGTATTCCAAGTCATGAAAGGCGAGGACCTACATCCAAGATTGCTCTATCCAGCAAAGCTGTCATTTAGAGTGGGAGAACAGATAGAGTGCTTTCCAAATAAGGCCAAGTTAAAGGAGTTCATTATCACCAAACCCTTATGAAATGTTAAAGGGATTTATCTAGGAAAAAGATAAAAACTATGAACAGTAAAATGACAACAAACTCACAACTATCAACAACTGAACCTAAAAACAAAACAAACAAACAAAAAAACTAAGCAAACAATTAGAACAAGGAACACAGTAACGGGGATCACAAGAAGGGCTATCAGCAGGGAGGGTTGGGGGGAGAAAGGGTGACGCAGACACCAGCCCACAGAGTTAGAGGCATTATGGATGAGACAAAATAAATTCACAGGGACTACCGAGTTCTGTGGAGGAAAAGAGATGGCGAAACTTCTCTCTCAAGGGGAGAGTAAGCCTCGGAGCACCTCAGCCACCTTCTTAAGAGGAGAGTGCCTGAACCCTTGCCTTAAGAGACTTTTATTGGATTCAATTTGCATAGGAATACAAAGTGTATACTTAAAGCTTATTAATCATTATCAGGCAGTAAGGATCAAACAATAGATAACATACAAAGAACTCTGAGGGCCTATTTTGAGTCAGGGTCAGATTGATAAATGGCCATAAAGCTTTGGGGAACAAACTCTCTTCCTGCTTGGACCCTTATCATTTAATTGAGAGCATTCTAAACAAAGCAGATTTCACAGGATTTTACATATTCTTTCTTAGGCCTGATTGCCCCAGGGAACCTGCCCTTTCCAGCACAGGGCTGCACCACCCTCTGTCATTGTTTCGGCTTAAGGCATTGTTTCAGGCTTAAATTAGGTTTACTAGGCAGCCAAGAGATTAGGAGACTTCTTGCAGACAGAATGAGGATTCAGGCTATGCCAAAACCAAGGGGCGAGGGTCCATCACCCATTTTCTTAGCTCCCATGTCCTTCCCTGGGGGCCCCCATGATTGTGCCCATCTTAGGTCATCCCTCCCTTGAGGAATCTTACATTGGCTAACTGATCAAGCATTGGGGGGCAGGCAGGGTGAAGTAAAAGCAGCAGAAGCTGCACTCCTGCCAGGGAGATAAGCTTTGTCTCCTTAGTAGTTTACAGTCTGAAGGTCACTCACTCAGCCTTAGCCATGAGGGGATTACAGCTCCTGAAACCAAGCAGTGCAGTTCCCAACAAAGAGGGGAAAAGATACAGGGAATAAGGAGCATAAATGGTGGGTACAAAATAGACAGGGGGAGGTTAAGAATAGTAGAGAAATGGAGAAGCCAAAGAACTTATATGTGCAACTCATGGACATGAACTAAGGTGCGAATTCTGGTGGGAGGCAGGGTGCAGGGCAGAGGGGAATAAAGGGGAGAAAAAATGGGACAATTGCAATAGCATAATCAATAAAATATATTTTTTAAAAAGCAAAGGCTATTTCTCTTATTGCAAGCCATCTATTCCAAACTAATATAATTACATACCTTCATTTCACACTTTGCATTTCATATAGGGTAGATGACAGCTGGGCGGGCGATAAAAGAAAATCAAGATTAAAACTATATTTGGTAGGTATTTGTTACATGCTGAATGATAATAAAAAGACTGGCCATTCTTTTTTTAAAAGATTGTATTTGTTTATTTTTAGAGAGAGGGGAAGGGAGGGAGAAAGAGAGGTACAAAATCATCAGTCTGTGGTTGCCTCTCACACACCCCCTAGTAGGGACCTGGCCTACAACCCAAGCATGTGCCCCGACAGGGAATCGAACCAAAGACCCTTTGGTTCACATGCTGGCACTCAATCCACAGAGCCACACCAACCAGGGAAAAGATTAATTATTCTTTTATAAATTATTTAATAGAAATATTTTAGAGCTGTGGTTTTATTTTCTCAATTATAATTTACATTCTATATTATTCTGTATTAGTTTCAGATGTACAACATAATGGTTAGACAATCATGTAATTTACAAAGTGGTCTCTCTGATATTTTAAGTAGTCACCTGGCACCATACATAATTCTAACAGTATTATTGATGAAATTCCCTGTGCTATGCTATAATTTACATTTCTGTGCCTATTCTGTAACTATCATTCTGTAGTTCTCAATACCTTCACCTTTTTCACCCAGTACCACAACTGCCTTCCCTTTTGTTAACTGTCAGTCTGTTCTCAGTATCTATGAGTCTGTTTCTGTTCATTTGTTTGTTCTGTTATT